>CM022481.1:27942349-27976350 GCA_011952105.1 Coreoperca whiteheadi | reverse complement strand
TTTTTTGTGTGTATTTTTGAACAACCAAAACAAATAATGCATTATGAAAATGATATGGCTGTAAAATGGTCAAGCATTTGGCTTTTATTACTCAAAAACAGAGGTATTGATTCCAACTCGAACATTTGGCTCCAAACTAAGCCTATTTATTGCAATTTTTAGCCGTTTAGTGTTTATAAGTGCCAGTGCCAACACTTATATAACAATACAGTTAAGCCAACTTACTGTAAAACTATGAATACAAACTTAAATAGTAAAGGCCAAACTAAGTTTTGTCTTCTTAATACGACATTACAAAAAAAGGATTGCACCTTCTGCAAAGGACCCACCTGAGAACAAAAATAAATGAATATGAAATATCAAGCCAAACAGGTACACTATATACAGGTACTAGACTTTTCCAGCTGTGACCGCAAAACAAACATCAACATGTACCTAGATGAGTGAGTGACTGAGTGTGTGTGTGTGCGTGCGTGCGTACGCGTGCCGTGCGTGAGGAAGAGTGGCACCCCAGTCAGACCAGTTGCTTCATTGCAGTTTGGTTCGGCAGAAATACAGACATTCATTTTCAATAGAACGCCGTTGGAAAACCACATCACACAGCATCACGTCCCGGTGTATACAGGGAATGCATGCTGAAATTACTGTTGCGTGGCTTCATAAAAGTTTAAGCATATGTGATGCATTGCCACGATTGGTCTGACTGGTGCGTGACAGAGACGAGGGTGCATAAACATCATATCTAGTCAAACCGCATCATGACATCGCTACAAATACAGTGTGTGATTAAAATCAGCGAACATCAGTGTACAGGCTCAGGCTACGTTACCTTGTTTCAGCGACGCTTGGTGAAATGTGAACGTAATGATCCCAAACTTAGACATTCTCTGCCGTTAATAGACATCTTTACTCTCCGCCATCGCGCCAACTCAATTCAAAATGTTTCATGCGCTATGGTGTGCGGTCCCTGTGAATCAGATCCCTGCGCGTGCGCGTCATAGGAATTTAGCAAGGCTTCGAGGCTAGCGTTTTTGCCTCGAGGAATTTTTGTAATCGAGTACTCGATGAATCGTTTCAGCCCTACATACTTAAGAAGCCTAGTGCAGAACAATTTCAACAACTTCCATCCTATTTATAACCTTCCTTTTCTATCCAAAATCCTGCATGCACACCTGTCTGACAATAAGCTTTACGAGCAATTCCATCTGGTTTCTGCTCTTAGCCACAGCACCGAAAACATGTTTGTAAAAATCACTAAGGATCTTCTAATGGCGGCTGACTCTGGACTTTTAACTACTCTCATCCTCCTTCAAATCCACTTTGACAAAACCTGACAGTTTTTCTATTACCACTGATAAGTCCTTGGTTTCCTCCTCCCCTCAGGTCAAGAGCCCGGGTGTCATCCTCGACAGCACACTATCTTTTCAAGCTCATATTAATGACGTCATTCGGTCTACATACTTCCACAACATTAATCGCAACCGCCCGTCCGTCACACCCGACACTACAGGCGGTCTCGTTCACACCCTGGTTACATTCTGAATTGATTACTGTAATTCCCTTCTCTTTGGCCTTCCTCTCAAGTCCTTAAATTTCAACTGGTTCAGAACTCTGAAGACTTTTATGTATTTTTGAGCACTCTGAACAACCACAATGGATCCATGAAGTTGGAATCTACAAATATCTTGACACCTCCGCTTTCAAGGGTGCTGACTTCAAAGTAACCAACAGATTGGACACTAAGGTGTTTTTAAGGAGACAGACACTTATGCTCCACTCCAAAAAACAAGCTACCACACCAAACACACTTTCCCTGGGTTGGTTAAATCACAATTGTTAAGATTTCACAGAATATGGAGTCAACAGGAAGATTTCACTAAAGTGTTGTTTTCTGTTTATTCCCATTACATGTTCTCCATCGACTGTCAAACTGGTCAGACTTGAAACTCTTTTTAATAATATGAAAAGGGGAACTGAACTACTTCAGGACCACAGGATAAATGCATCTTTCAGTAAACACTGCCTTTGCCTGATGAAGAGAAAGACATCTCTCGTAACATTGCATCAGGGAAATTCATATTTAAGACTTGGAGTCTAATTTTTGAACCACACAGTCCTATTCAGGATGGGGTGTTGGACCGAACTGGAGCACAATTTTTCAGGGACTTTGTAGCCCAGTTTTTTAGAGGGACTGTCACCTGATTATGGAGAGCTAGACCCCACTGGGGACCAGGGTCATAACAGTTTTCTATAGTCCCAGACTTGGCTCAGGGCCGATTTTCATGGACTATGCAAGGACCAGAATCTAGAAACAGAAAACTACAGACTCCACTAGAACAACAGTTTCTGGAACATGGTTGGACCTTTGTTCAAGCCGCAGTTATCCAGAGTAATCCAAGATGAAACATGGCTCAAAGAAAGACAGTTGAGAGAATTTGAATATCTAAATTTTAGATACTTCACATCCTGGGAGCCTTAACGAGAGATAGGGGCATCGTAGTGAAGGACTGTAAAGTATGTCATTTTAAATAAGTCAACCTGAACTTCTACATGAATAATGGACAGTGAATCCAGCACTGACTACGGCAACCAGCTGTTATCACAACAAGTACACACAACAACCACATGTACAATAATGTTAACTCAACCTTAGGGCTGATTAACGGTCAATAACTTCAGGAACAGCCACTATAGTGTGTTTTCACGACACGTTATCAACCCGGAAGTCGGCCATATCGGCGATCCTGGACGTAAGCAATGCCACTGAACCGAACAGAACTCGCAGACATTTGCCAGACTCAACAGGCGCTTACTTGGAGATGCTCTGGTACAGCAGGGATGCCTCAGTCCGGTCCGGTTCTCCGGGAGAAGTCTCTCTCAGGCTCAGCGCTGACGAAGCCGGGTCCGAGTATCAGCGGGTCCGGTGGCGGCGGATCCTCCTGCAGGCAGCGAGGGGAAACTGCAGCTGACGGCGGGGGAAGAGAGGGACTCTGCGGCCGCCTGGCTCCTCCGGGAATCGGCGGTCCGGTCGCGTCGCTCCCTTCTGCAGGCCCGCATCGATATGGAGTAAACATGGGGGTCCGAAAAGGGTTTCAACAAACACGCTGTTAGCTCGACCAGCGAGCTGAGACTTGTCCTTCCTGGGGTAATTAAAGTTAACTGAGAAGCGTCTTCATGAGGTCACGTGAGTTACTGTGGAGACGTGATGGCCTCCTGTCATAAACACGCTGCTGTGGATAATGACGTAAGGCGCCTCCTGATGCGACGGCAGTCACAGTGGAATGACGTGTTAGTGTGGCGCTGGGCTTTATAACCTCGGTGTCCCCGAGCTGTCTTGCTTGTCTCGTCCAAATATTCTGTTCATTTTTATTTATACAGCCCAATATCACCAATCACATCAATCAATCAGGAACATAGGTCTGTAGGAAAAGGTCTGATTTTCCTGATGTTGTAGAGGATGAATCTGCAGGACCGGGTGGTGCTGGCGACGTGGCTTATGAAGTTTAGTTGATCATCAATTACCCTCCCCCCAAGTTTCTGACCGTGCTGGACGGAGTAACGGTCGTTGAGCCGAGTTGAATGGAGAGGTTGTGGTGAATCTTTGGGTTGGCCGGTATCGCAAGTAGTTCCGTTTTGTCCAGGTTCAGCTGCAGGTGATGGTCCTTCGTCCTAAGCGCGATGTCACTCAGGCATGCCGCGATGCGAGCAGAGACAGTTGAATCGTTAGGTTTAAACGACAAGTGGAGCTGCGTGTCATCCCCATAGCAGTGATAGGAAAAGCCATGCTTCTGAATGACCGAGCCGAGGGACGTCATGTAGATGGAGAAGAGTAGGGGACCAAGCACCGAGCCCTGCGGCACCCCTGTATTGAGATGTTGGGACTCCGAGACCTCGTCTCTCCAGGATACTCCGAACGACCTGCCCGAGAGGTACGATTTGAACCATGGAAACGCGATTCCAGACACAACCATAGCACTGAGAGTGGACAGGAGGACGTGGTGACCACAGCAACAAAGAGAGCATCTTGCTGTCGGGACAACATCCTACCACCCACAGGCGGTCGTCTTCCAATCCTATGAAAAGAGAAGATTTTAAAATTATACATTAAATAAAAATAGTAAAGGACTTTAGTTAAATAACATATTGTATGGCAAGAAAGGTTTTCTTTTTCCCCGGTCACCTTTCTATTTGCAAAGTGATATACTGAAACATATCTATACAGTAAACTTTCAATGACCTGTTCTCTTCTCTGAATGTCCTTATCATGGTGGCCACAGAGAACCTGATTCCCTCCTAGTCATTCACTGAACAAGAAGATGGTCTATCAAAGTTACTGTTCTTGTTCTTCCTCCTCGTCCACCACCTCATACACGTACTCTTCCTCCTCTACAAATGTGTTTCTGATGCACGACCATGTGAGTGGAGAGTTTGTGGATTATCAGATTTGTAAATGTGTACAAAAAATCTCCAAATCTGTATTCAGATTTGCAAGAATATTGAGGTTTGTAAATGTATAGACAAATCTGTAAATAAGTACATAGATATTAATTGCTGAAACGTCAAAGTGTTTTGTTTCAAGAGCTTGAAATATAGGAAATAAAGTCATCAGTTACAACTCACGCGGGCCATGGCAGAGATCTGCAAATGTGTGCGGAGATTTGTCTGTCTGCCTCAGTAGCTATACAGCCTACATACCAACAGATGGCAGTAGCACCCAGTCATTCATGTATATATATATATATTTATATGTATAACCCTAACCCTAATTTATTTAATACATATGTATTTAATATGTATTAAATATTTTCAATGCACACAGACTGAAGTAGTTTAGGTCTTTCGTTCTTTTAATTGTGATGATTCTGGCTCACATTTAACAAAAACCCACCAATTCACTATTAACCAAATAGAATACTTCATAAAACAAATAAAAACTTTGACTTCCTTGCTATCTCCTTTCATATAAAAAAAACCCTTCCTGTCCTCAGCTTTGTATCCTGTGCTGGGCCCTAACAGACTAGTTTCTGCTGCTCTGATGCTTCTTGTTACCTTGCGTTGTTATAATTGCTTCCATTGTCTTCCTCATATGTAAGTCGCTTTGAATAAAAGCGTCTGCTAAATGACTAAATGTTAATATAAATGTAAAAAATACTTTTTTTGTGAATTGTTGTCCTTCTGGAAAGTCTGTTCATTTACTGTACATGTACTCAGTACTTGGTAGGGGCTCCTTTTGCTTTAATTAGTGCCTCAGTTCGGCATGGCATGGACGTGATCGCTTGTGATCATTTTCATCATGTTTCTGTATCGTTTATGGATCCATCCTCAACACTTGTGTTTTGCCTCCTACATGTTGTCATCAAAATTGTAGATACTTTGATCATCTGTTGTGAATCTGTTCTGTTCACATAACATCTACTTCCTGTCTGTCCATCCTGGAGAGGGATACCTCCTCTGTTGCTCTTCCTGAGCTTTCTATCTTTTCTTTTCCCTGTTAAAAGGGTTTTTTTGAGTAGTTTTTCTTTAGTCGACTCGAGGGTCTGAGGACAGAAGGTGTCGTATGTTACAAATTGTAAAGCCCTTTGAGGCAGATTGTAATTGATGATATGGGCTGTGTAAATAAAATTGAATTGAATTAAAGTGATACCAGTAAATAAAAGTGAGCAAACAGATGTCACAATTAGATCTGTTAAAAACAGAAGGGATTTATTCTTTCCTTATTTCACAGTTTCTTTACCTGTCTCTAAAACTAGACTTCAAAAGTGTTGATAAGTGGTATAAAAGTACTTCTAATTTTAAGGAGATTTGGCAGTAATTAAACTCAAATCATCATAGATGTGACAAACGTTTAAGGAAAACATGAGAAAAACAGAAACAAACAAGTTTCTATGAACAGAACCAATGTTCAGTTTTTTCCACAAGGTGTCAGTGTTGTGTCATCATCAGCAGGTTACCTCCGCATGCTCTCATTGGTCAGAACATCAGTTACATAAAGATCCATATGAGGGTTTCATTTGTACTTTATTTTAAGGTTTTATTTTTCAGTTCCAGTTTTGGTTCTTTTTGAGTTTCACTTCACCTGCAGACTATTTTTATTTTCTGTTTGTTTTCCAGTTGAATCTTTGACTGTTTGTTTTATTTCAGATAAATGTAGCTAGTAAAACTAAAACATCATGATAAACCGCAGAGGTCATTGAAAAGTTTTGAGAAAATGATTATAATGTTAGATTTCATTTAACTTCTGTGTATTTCAACTGCCTGTTCATTTTTAAAATGTTCAGGTTAGTTAAACTTGTTTTAGTTAAAATATTAGTGAAGTAGTTTAGTGCTGATTAAGATGATGAAATGCAGATGATGACGAAATAATGAAGATAAAGATGAAGATGTCCTCCCTCCTGCGCTCACCACTTCTCGATCTCACAACTCTATTTAACAATATTATCTCTCTCTATATATAGATATATATATGTATAATTTAACAGTGAATCACAAACTCTTCAGCCATAAACCTATTTAAGTATATATAATTAAAATCATCTGGTTTTAGTATACTGTCAGAAGTGAACTTTTTATTAATAAATAACCTGAACCCTTTCTGTTTGAAAGTTCGAGTTTTTCTTTCTTCGACACCTCAGATTCATTCAAATTAAGTTCTCCTCCACATTTGTCATGTTCTGTGTATATAATCTTTTACTTATTGTAACTTTGTATGCAGCCCATGGAGACCACACATCTGGGATTTTATGTCAACCAGTCACAATATAATCTCTTAATCACAATGTTTTTCAGTTTAAACAAAGTGTTACAGTGAAGCATTATTACTGTTGTTTACTTAATAATGTATTTAATATTACACTGGAAAATAATTCAACTAAAGTTGGATGGAGTTGACAGATTCATTAAATCTGTATTAAATCACTTAAGTTATTTCATCTGATTCTATTAAAATAAACTGATTTCTCTTTAAAAATTCATGTTTTACATGTTGAAGTTTGTTAATGTTGTTCAACTCATTTTATTATTTTTCAAATTTGATGATGAAGATGTCTGCCTTCCTTCCTCCAACAGATTTAATTGCGTCGTTTCTGTGGGAACATATGTTCTTAAACAGGAAGTGATTAACTCTGTAAATCCAGCAGAACAAAGTAAACAGAGACGTTTCCTGCTCAAACACAAACACACAAACTGAAGCTTTATTTTATCTTTAAACACACAAACACTTCCTGTTTGTACAAAATTCTTTGTTTTTAATGTTTTTAACCAGCGAGAGAAGCAGAAAGAAGCAAATGTCCAGCTACATAAAGGAACCATGAGGAGTGAACTGACAGCTCTGTTCTACTGGTGTCATAATAGATATTTATGGCGTCAGAATATAAGAAGCTTCAGTCTAAATTAAAACTGAAGTGCTGAAACTTATATTTTGTAAAAAGTGCAGGTTTTGACTAAAAATGTTATTCGATTAAACTTCAATATTGATATTTAAATGTGAAATATTTACCTGAAACTTTAATTGATTAAATAATATATTGTTGAGTGAACTTCCCCCAGCTGTTTGTGGTGAGGAAGAGGAGGATGAAGATAAACATGATGTTCAGGTCTTTGGACTCTTTCATGTCTTGCGGAGGGTGATCGAGGCTGAAGATAAACAAAAGTTTCTGGGTCTAATGATAAAGGACATCTGATGCTGTACAGGTTGTGAAGCCCATCAAGACAAAATTGTGATGTTTGGTTATATAAATAAAGTTGACTTGAGACTCGGGCGTCTGGCAAGTGATGATGAAGATCAGTCTCTGGGACTCTGTTTGGACCTCTGCCGGTACTCTGGCAGGTGATGAAGGATCCAGGCAGCTGGAGTCAACATGGCCACTGCAAACACTGACATGACGAAGAAACTTTGCTGTCAGAGACAAAAAACAATCAGAGCTTTTTCTTTCACAACCAATCAGCATGAATCTGAAATATCACATGATGTCTTCAGGACAAAGACTGGAAATAGATGAACAAAAACAATAATGTGCAGCAAATAAAACATAATAAAATGTTTAAGCTACTCTTTAATCTGGTTTTTCATGTAGTCTCTAGTCTAATCTTTCACCTTTAATTTTGTCTTTGGACGAGTCTTACAAATAAACTTTATTGATATAGCACCTTGAGCCAGACTTAAGCACATGAGAAATACAAAGTGATAATTTCATAACTTAACCAATAAAACATAAAAGTTGACTTAAAATGTAAAATTTCTTCAGTTTAATGAAGCTATTGAAGCTTATTACAATCAGCTGTGAAGAGAAATAAGAAAGTGTCACATTTGAATAAAGTTGCAGTTTCACAGGATGATTGTTGACAAACTAAAGTTGTTCTATAATTAAATTCTAAACGTGCTGAGGAGCCTTCATTTCTTTCAGTCATATTCAATCAGTTAAATCCTTTGATCATATAAAAACACACCAGATTAAAACTTCCAACCATTTTTCTCCAGCAGCTCAGATTATTTAAAATTCAGCTGCCAGAGTTTTAAGAAAAAGACACGGAAGTATGAACACATGAAACTCATTCTAAAGTCTGTGCACTGGTTCCCAGGAAGATTTTAAAGTACTGTGACTGGTATACAGATCGGTCACTGGACTAAAGCGAGATTCTATTTGTTTTCTTTGTTTGAATCCTTGAAAACTGTCAGAGACTCATGGCAGCTCTGATCTTGTGTCTGTTAGTTAGTTAATTAGTATTTTCAGACTTACTGCAGGTCCGATCTTGTTTCTGGGAGGTTTACTGTAGATCATCTTCTTTGTCTCCTTCAGGATTTCTTTTGGACGAGTCAGAGTCGACACAGAAACATTTCCCATCATCCTCAGGAAAGCGCTGACCATTGCCACGGTAACCAAAACCTGCTCAATGAGCAGCACCTGTTGAACTCTGGCTGCTGCTGAAGTAGTTTGTTCTCTGTTTGTTGTTGTTGTTGATGTTGATAATGTGTTCGCTTTGAGCTGTTCAGTCAGACTGAATCTGAAGTCTGAAGGACCAGAGGAGGAGGAGGAAGAGGAGGAAGAAGAGGAGGTGTGGAGGTCCCAGCAGCCTGCTGATTGGACAGTCAGTCAGCTGACTGAATGGTTAATACTTTTTAACAGTGATGACCTTCAGCTTTGAGAAAGTTGTGAAGTTTGATGCAGGATGAGCAGTGAAGAAATTGTGAAAAACAGGATCAATAAAAGTAAACAGATCTCAAAGGAACAGTTCAACCACAAAATCAATAAAACATATTTTCCCTCCCAGCTGTAGTGCTGTTTATCTATCTAGATTGTTTTGATGTGAGATGCCAAGTTTTGGAGATTTCAGTCATAGAGATGTCTGCATTTTTTTAAAATATAATGGGACTTTATGGCACCCGGCTTGTGGTGCTCAAAGCACAAAAAAATATTTTGGGGTGAACTCTCCCTCTAAAATGACAGTAAAATGTTTGTAAAATGATCTGAATGTACCAACACTCAGTTAACAGCTTGTTAACAGTCAGAGCAGCTCAACAATCCAGCTGATTAGATTTCCTCTGGAAAACAAACAGCTGACGGAGGAGAAGATAAGGACTGATGGAGGATGAATGATGTGATGGAGGATAAATGGTTAATGTGATGTTTGATGTGCAGCAACAGACCTGCTGGTTAAAATCTGTTCAACATCAGAAAAGGGACAGTTTGTGAAAATGACTCATGATATTAAACACAAATACACACAAAGCAGTAACTAAATACATTTACTACAGTACTGTGTACAGGTTTTAGGTGCTTGTACTTTAGAGATTAAGATTTTACATACAACACATAATAACAAAATAAAAGACATATTTAAAGGTTTTTCAAAGATTTTTGTCTTCTGATCTCACATATAAAGGAAAGGAAAAATAAGCAGAGTGCGTTTTCTGGTTTATTCACGTGCTGTCCGAAAAGTCAGCAGTTTAACTCAGTTTTGATAAAATAATATTTTAATTTTGTTCCAGTCTCTGTAATAGGATATGATGGACAATGGTGTCAAATGCAGTGCTAAGATCTAACAAGACAAGTACAGAGACAAGTCCTTTGTTTGATGCAATTAAAAGGTCATTTGTAATCTTCCCCACTCTAAAACCTGACTGAAAATCCTCTAATATACTATTTGTCATGCCTCCCAGCCCAGTATGATTGTGGAAGGATGTTTGGTGTTTGATTTCCCTTCAGGGTGATTGGGGTGTGTCTGTCTTTTTGCTTTTCTCCCTCTCCTTGCTTTCCTCCACTGTCTTCCACCTCTCTCTGGCTGTAGCAGGTATGGGGGGCCAGACTCTCAGTCCTCGCACGTATGCCTTGTTCTCCGTCACTTCTATCGAGAGTAATTGCTCTGCTTGCCAAGCCCAACTAATCCCGACTCTCTGTTTAGGCACCCTGTCTGATCCCTGGCCCAGGTTTGGAGTTTCCGTCGAGAGCGAACTCCCGACCACTGATCTGGGGCCTGCGGCCCGTCGCCCACCTGACGCCACAAGGAGCTCATCTTTAGTTTTTGTTCAATAAAGACTTTTTGACTACCCACTGTCTCCGGTCTGTTCTTGGGTCTTTCAGCCTCCGTGAAACTATTGTTATTTAGAAAGTCACATAACTGATTAGCAACAGTTTTCTCAAGGATCTTAGAGATAAAGGGAAGGTTAGATATAGGTCTATAGTTGGCTAAAACCCCTGGATCGAGTGTGGGCTTTTTAAGGAGAGGTTTAATAACAGCTACTGTAAAAGACTGTGGTAAAGAGCCTGTCAGTAAAGACAGATTGATCATATCTGGCAAATAGGGGGTAACTAATAGTAAAACATCTTTAAGGAGCCTAGTTTTAATGGGGTCTAATAGACAGGTCGATTGCTTAGATGAAGAAATCATCGAGGTTAGTTGAAGAAGGTCGACAGGAGAGAAGCAGTCAAAGTAACCATCAGGTTTTACAGCTGTTTCTAAAGTTTCTGTGTTTGAAGATTGATCGGCACCAGCTGATGGCAGGATGTGATTAATTTTTTCTCTAATAGTTAAAGGTTTATCATTAAAGAAGCTCATGAAGTCGTTCCTACTGAGGGCTACAGGAATACATGGCTCAATGGAGCTATGGCTCTCGGTCAGCCTGGCTACAGTGCTGAAAAGAAACCTGGGGTTGTTCTTATTTTCCCCTATAATGATGAGTAGTAGGCTGCTCTCGCATTATGGAGGGCCTTCTTATATGTTTTAAGACTATCTTGCCAGGCTAAACAAGATTCTTCCAGATAGTTGGAATGGCATTTTCTTTGAAGTTTTTGTGATATTTGCGGGTTTGGGGATTATACCATGGAGCTAACCTTTGTTTTATTATCTTCTTTTTTAGAGGAGCAACAGAGTTGAGTGTTGTTTGCAGTGAACCTGCAGCACAATCAACAAGATGATCAATTTGGGACGGACTGAAATTTCCATAAGAGTCCTCTGTTATGTTAAGACATAGCATTGAGTTAAATTCAGATGGAATCACTTCCTTAAATTTAGCCACATCACTATCTGATAGACATCTAGTGTAGTAGTATTTGCCTAGTGGCGTGTAGTCCAGTAATCGGAGTTCAAAAGTTCTTAAAGACTGGTCCGATAATGATAATTCCACCCTCTCCACCAGGCCTGAAAGGCCCATCCCACACATCATCAGCAGAGGTAACTGTTCCACCTGCCCCCCCATTCACGGTGCTAAGTAGCCTTAGAAAAGTCAGAGAATTAAGTCAAGTTAAAATGGTGAAATAAGAAATAACCTACTAGAAATAGGGTAATGTTTTAATGTGTTCTTTAAAATATTATATATATAATAGGCTATTTTCAATAGACAAATATAAAAGGTTTTGTATTTTTTTCCTGTTTATTATTGCAGTTTTGCACAATAAATGTTCTCAAAATACCTCTATAATATGTGAAATATGTCATAGTAATACTGTTAAGAGTACAGTAATAGCTGCCATGCAGTTGCCATACCAGTGCTTTACCCCTTCAGAAGCATTTATATTTAAATTTTAAGAAAAGCAAATATACCATGATATATACGGTTACCGTCCATCTAAAATTTTAGGCCAAACCACCCAGCCCTAGGTGCACATAAATTATATGCTGGTGCACCTAAATTAAAAGGTTAGGTGCACCAGTGCCACTATTGTAAAAAGTTAGTCTGGAGCCCTGGGTAGGCAGAAACAGAGTGCAGGGATGTGAGACATAGAAGTATTACAACGGACTGGCACTGAACACAGGAATGACACAGACTTAAATACACATATGAGGGCAGGATAACTAGACACAGGTGAAACTTATTACAAAGCTGGAAACAATCAGGGCAATCACAGACATGAAGCAACGCCACACAAGAGGCAAAATAAAAACAGGAAATAACGGAACACAAACCCAAAACCATGACAGTCTGCACTTAGGGCAAGGTGGTGGTTACTATGCAATGTACTAGCTTATTTTATTTTATCTTTTTTAACAAAGATTGATATCATCCCCTCCTTGAACCGCCATGTTATTGTGGTGGAGGGGTTTGCGTGCCTGAATGATCCTAGGAGCTATGTTGTCTGGGGCTATTGCCCCATGTAGGGTCTCCCAAGGCAAACAGGTCCTGGGTGACAGGCCAGACAAAGAGTGGTTCAAATCCCCCTTATGAGGAATTTAAAATCCAGGTATGGCGCAACCGGGGCCCCACCCTGGAGCCAGCCCGAACGAGCGATGTGGGGCCGATCTCCCGTTAGCCCACCACCTGCAGGAGGAACCGTAAGGGGCCGGTGCATTGTGGATTGGGTTGCAGTCGAAAGCGGGGGCCTCGGCGACCCAATCCCCGGACATGGAATCTGGTTTTAGGGACATGGAATGTCACCTCGCTGGAGGGGATGGAGCCTGAGCTGGTGCGGGAGGTTGAGAGATACCGACTAGAGATAGTCAGGCTCGCCTCCATGCACAGCTTGGGCTCTGTAACCCAACTCCTCGAGAGATGCTGGACTCTCTACTACTCTGGAGTTGCCCGCGGTGAGCGGCGGCTGGCTGGTGTGGGCTTGCTAATAGCCCCCCAGCTCAGCTGTCAACTGATCACCACCTGGTGGTGAGTTGGATCCGATGGCGGGGGAGGAAGTTGGACAGACTTGGCAGACCAAACGTACTGTGAGGGTCTGCTGGGAACGTTTGGCAGAGTCTCCGGTCAGAGTGATCTTCAACTCCCACCTCCCGCAGAGCGTCAACCAGATCCCGAGGGAGGTTGGAGACATTGAGTCCAAGTGGACCATGTTCTCCACCTCTCCTGTCGATCCGCCCTGAGTACCTCAAGTCTCTGGATGTTGTGGGACTGTCTTGGTTGACACGCCTCTGCAACATCGCGTGGCGGCTGGGGACAGCGCCTCTGGACTGGCAGACTGGGGTGGTGGTCCCTCTTTTTCAGAAGGGGGACCAGAGGGTGTGTTCCAACTACAGGGGGATCACACTCCTCAGCCTCCCCGGAAAAGTCTATGCCAGGGTACTGGAGAGGAGAATTCGGCCGATAGTTGAACCTCGGATTCAGGAAGAACAATGTGGTTTTCGTCCCGGTGATGGAACACTGGACCATATCTATACCCTCGCCAGGTTGCTGGAGGGTTCATGGGAGTTTGCCCAACCAGTCCACATGTGCTTTGTGGATCTGGAGAAGTCATTCAACTGTGTCCCTCGCAGCGACCTGTTCGGGGTTGCTCTGGGATTATGGGGTCCGGTCCCTATATAACCAGAGTAAGTCAGATCTGTTCCCAGTGCATGTTTGAGTCCGGCAGGGCTGCCCTTTGTCACCGGTCCTGTTCAACACCTAACTGACAATCACGAACTCTTCTTCCTTTCTACCTATGCTCAAAAAAAACCCCAAACCCTTCCTATACTTAGCTTTGTATACTGTGCTAGGCTTTAATCAGACTTGTTTTTTGATGCACTTATGCTTTTTGTTACCTTGTGTTGTTATATTGCTTCCATTGTCTTCCTCATATGTAAGTCGCTTTGGATAAAAGTGTCTGCTAAATGACTAAATGTAAATGTAAATGTAATTATTTATATGGACAGGATTTCTAGGCGCATTCGGGGGCCGGAGGGAGTCCGGTTTGGGGACCACAGGATTTCGTCTCTGCTTTTTGCAGCGTCTTCAGCGTGCACTGGGATGGTTTGCAGCCGAGTGTGAAGCAGCGGGCATGAGAATCAGCTCCTCCAAGTCCGACGCCATGGTTCTCAGCCGGAAAAGGGTGGCTTGTCCCCTTCAGGTGGAGGAGTTTAAGTATCTTGGGGTCTTGTTCACGAGTGAGGGAAGGACGGAGCGGGAGTTCGACAGGCGGATCGGTGCATCCTCTGCAGTGATGCGTTCGATGTACCGGTCTGTCGTGGTAAAGAAAGAGCTGAGCTGCAAGGCTAAGCTCTCTATTTACCGGTCGATCGACGTTCCTACTCTCACCTGTGGTCATGAGCTTTAGATCATGACCGAAAGGACAAGATCCCGGATACAGGCGGCCGAAATTAGTTTCCTCCGCAGGGCGGCTGGGCGCTCCCTTAGAGACAGGGTGAGGAGCTCGGTCACTCGGGAGGAGCTCAGAGTAGAGCCGCTGCTCCTCCACATCGAGAGGAGTCAGCTGAGGTGGCTCGGGCATCTGTTCCAGACGCCTCCTGGACGCCTCCCTGGGGAGGTCTTCCGGGCATGTCCAACTGGGAGGAGGCCCCGGGGAAGACCTAGGACACGCTGGAGGGACTATGTCTCTCAGCTGGCCTGGGAACGCCCCGGTATTCCCCCGGAATAGCTGGAGGAAGTGTCTGGGGAGAGGGAAGTCTGAGTGTCTCTGCTCAGACTGCTGACCCCATGACCCAGCCCCGGATAAGCGGTAGAAGATGGATGATGGATGGATGGATGATATCATCATTTGGCTATTTATTCATATTAATTTTTATTTTGCCATTTATTGTGCAACCACAGTAACCACACACAAAAAAACCTGTCCTGTATCAGTAGGACGACTTTGAAAACTGCTTGTAGGCTTACTAGGTAACTAGCTTTCTAGGTAGGCTTGTTAGGTAGAGATGTGTTGCCCAAAAGAATATGCACTAGGCATACTCACGAAAAATCGTCGACACAGTAGATAACTCTTCTTTTTGGGTGAAGATAGAAGGCTGGTGTGTCCGAGGGTAGGTGGGTGAGATATTTGTCTATAGATGAAACGGTGCTCTCTTTATTCTTCTCCTGTGGGTCATTGTGATTCTTTGTATGCTCGTTTAAGGCCAATGTTGTATACTTAGGCCCATTTTCGTCTCGTTTGATGAGTGACGTGGGTTTGAGCTGCTGATTGGCCTCATTTCCCCTGCGCCTGAAGTGTAGTTGAATTTCAAACCACAGTTTGTTTACTAACCCCTCTGGAGTGTTTGGATCCAGCACCATCTTTATTGCTTTGAAGTCATCCTCTGATATTGACGCATGATGAACTGTCCTGTCGAGTCCTTTCTTTCTAAGGATTTTCACAATGCTGGTCAATACATTGTTGACACCAGGACCAACTGAGCGGTTAATATACTTGTTTAGTCCAGCACAGAGACCAACATAGCTGCTCAGGCCATAAGCTTGCCTTTACCATTTCTGACAGTGGCATAGAAATCTCGCAAAATGTTATTGACCCACTCCACTGACACTTAGGGTTTTAAGGTCCTCAACTACACCTTTATCCTTACACCAGTCTTTAAAGTATTTGACGGCCCATTTTGTTTGACAATGATCTGTTCATTTTGTTTTTCCCCCAGTTGGTTTACCTCCTCTTTATGTATCTCTGCATGTCTTCTTTTAGGTTCAGCAGGTGATTTTTCCCTCAGAGATATGCACTGCTCAATCCACTCCTCCATAGTTAGGCCACCACGGAGGTTGGTTGAGCAATCTGTTTTATAAAAAACTTAAACATCAATTTTGATTTCATTAACATGCAGCCACCAAATCGAGGTCAGTTATTCTCTACAAGCCCAACTTTGACAACCTTCTACTTTTCTAAAAAACAATCAAATTTCAGGGGAATTACCCATATGGCAATTTTGCCATTCAGGAAACCTGGTAACCTTTTGACCTGGCAAACAGTGTCCCAAATGTCTCTAACCCTTGTATGGTGTGGTTTCCTAGGTTTCCCAAATGTACACTACTGGGTTGACACAGACCTCATTTCTGGACTCAGTTGGGTTCTTGTACTGTACTCTGACAACAACTGGCCTTTGTGGAACCAAGTGGAGTCAATTACTGCAGTATTCCAAAAAGTGTACAATATGGACACATCTGGCAAAAAGTTGCCCATCTGGACTTTTGTGTACCGCACGGCAAGAATTGTCCCATTTCTTATCATCGTTTCATGGTGTTACACCAGCATCCCCTGCGCATGTGAAACTTCGGCACCGTTTACTCCCAAATGTGAAAATGTTTCCCAAATGTCCCCGTGCAATGTACACCTAATGTCCAGAACACTGACACTTTAGGACAATGGCAATACATCTCCATTCATTTTCACTGACAAAAGGGAAACTTACCCCTTACCTTCATGTCTGGCTGTGAAAGCTGTGTCCGCCCCAACCAGATCAGAGCATTTCTAGACCATATCATATACAGGAAGACAAAAAGCTCCTAGATACCCTGGTGTCCTAAGATTCAACCATCCTGTGCAAAAACACTGACCTGATCCATGTTGATGATCAATGGCTACTCCGTGGAGTGAGACCCAAAGCTCCATTCAGTTCCACCCCACAGGTGCCGGACTCATGGACTGTAGTTGGCAGCAGAAAACATGGTGGGAGGTGGGACTCTTGCTCCACTCCACTGTGAGATATCCAGATTGCTAACAGATTTAATATTTTAGATTACCAAGATTTGTTTCAAACCCTCCCTCCAGGCTTTGGGCCACGCCTCCTCATTTACTTACTGCTTGAAAATCCAAATGTCAAAGGACAAACGCCTAATGGAAATGGAAAAGATACAATTTTAAATGCTGAATGTGAAATGCAAAACAGTAAAGGGCAAATGCAATTTTTTATAAGTAAGCTTTTAATTTAAGTATTTTCATTTAAGCTTTTACATTTTCTGTTTGGCGTTTAATATTTGATGTTTCTCTTTTCTTAGTTCCATTTTCAATTTCATCTTTACAATTTGAGCATTTCAGTTTCGCCTGACAGCAGCTTTCAACGAGGCAGACCAGGATGGGCAATTCTTTTCATAAAATAAAACCCATTGATTTAACCACAATTATTATTATTAGTCTCATTACTATTATCATTATTATTCCTATTATTATTTATTGATGTTGATATTGCAACTACCATTGCATTATTATTTCAGAATTCTACATTTTCTTATTCCATTTTATATTACTATTCTACTAATTTTACTATTTTTTGAATTTATAACGATTCAGTCAAAATCAGCGCATAGAAACAGCTGTTTGCAGCTTGCAGAACTCTCTCAATTCAATGGGCTTTATTGGCATGAAGGTTTCAAGAACAATGTTACCCAACACATAATTTATCCAAATATTTGGACAGTACACAGTAACGGTAATATGAACATTAACACCACATAAAGATTGATATATATATATATATATATATATATATATATATGCAGTATATATACACTCACTCTCTCTCGTTGACTTTTCCTTCACTTCCCTGTCGTTTCCCTTCTGCCTGTGGATTCTTAGCTTGGAATCTCGTCGGCAGACCACCAACAAAAACGTCTGTCGGTTAAATTAAAATTTACTGACAAGGGTAAATGTTGTAGATTATAACTTATATTTCAATGGCATTTGATGACTACTGTATATTTTCAACATGGTTCTACAGGATCACTTGGAGATATTTTCTGACAAAAGCTCCTAAAATGTTAAATTCCTTTCAACAAACATCAGTTATAAGCAGTAATGGAGGCTTGTTTACTTCTGCAACAACCTGGGGCCTGTTGCACAAAAGTAGGATAAGGGATCAAGCCAGGATATCTTGGTGATCCTGGCTCAATTGATCCCTAATCCGGTTGCACTAAAGCTGGATAGGGGGCAGGAGGATATGTTATGGTATAAATTACCATGGAGATTTATTCTGTGGAGCTAGCCTGCTCCAGACCAGGCTAAATTCCAGGATCTATTTAATCTCATCCCTAATGTCAGTCAGCAGTCGCCACAAATGGAAACCAATAGTTATTTCACTGCTCACTATACATTGTTATCACATATAACTAGACCCACTGTCATTATTTAAACATTTGTGATCATTAATTTCAATCATTTTGGATAAATAATGATTTTTAGATGATGTTGCTATCATTAGATAATTTACAGTTTCCAATAGACTATAAGGCTATATATAAAATGATAGAATATTAGGGCCACAGAGGGAAAAAAAAAGACAAGTCATAATATTGTAACCAGTTGTTTTAAAGGAGGACAGTTGTTAAAATGACAGATGTGGGGCATTTCGTGAAATTGTACTTCAGTATGGTTTCATAAACAAAGACATGCTGATGTGCCAGAATATGAAGTATCACATTGTCATAACTATCAAAACTGTAAAAAGAATGTTGCTTTTCTGCAGAAAGAACCAGCCTCATAAATTTATGACTTTATCCTTTTTCCTCAGTGGGGCCCTAGTACTCTGTCATATAAACAAATACACATTCCATATGAATATAAAAACACAATGTGTAACATTATGTTCCTTTATTAAATAAGGACAAAACAAAGCAGGTAAACTATCAGCTCCTTTCGAAACTGAAGTCACAGTGACTCTACAAGATGGAAAGCACAGAATCAAAGCATATTATACAAAATGATACATACACATTCAAAGGTCTGTATATAACACACCCTGCATGTCTGCACACTAAAATGAATGCAGGACAAATCCATACACATCAACTGAACAGACAAATGAATGGATGCAGTAGCCTCCCTGCAGCCTTGTATTACACACAGTATACCGCACAATCATCATAAGAGGCCAAATTCGTAAAAAAAACAACCCAAAAAAACCCTATTTCCTCTGCCACAGCAGGACATTTTTTACCTAAATTGAAAGCACACATACTAACTAAAATAATTCAACACATATTGGTCCCTCAGCAGCCGACCACTGTCGTCATCAGGGAAGATTGCCGGATTGTCCCAGTCCATGGCTGGTGGCACTCTGGGGGCCCTCTCCTTCCTCAGGCAGGCC
The DNA here is from genome assembly GCA_011952105.1 of Coreoperca whiteheadi. Taxonomy (NCBI): domain Eukaryota; kingdom Metazoa; phylum Chordata; class Actinopteri; order Centrarchiformes; family Sinipercidae; genus Coreoperca; species Coreoperca whiteheadi. The sequence goes on along the minus strand of CM022481.1, from coordinate 27,957,138 downwards.
ACATTGTGGAGGACAGCACAAGCCACAGTAATATCACATGCCCTAACAGGGTTGACCCTTAATTTGTGAAGGCAGTGAAAGCGTGCCTTCAGGAGGCCAAAGGTCATTTCAACTCTGGCCCTGGTCCTGGCATGGGCATGGTTGTAGGCCTGCTGTGCTTCCTGGGGGTCTGTGAAAGGCGCTATATAAATTAAAGTGATTATTATTATAGCTCATCTATGTATTCAAGAAAATTTTATTTATATAGCACTTTTCACAATTGTTTCATTCTGTCAAAGCTGCTTTACATTAATAAAAGCAGGGGAAACACAAAAAAAACCGGTGGACAACATAATAAGCAGAGTACAACGGCTAAGATTAAACCGTACTGAGCGTAGTAACGTAAAAAAATAATGTAAGGCTTTAATAATAATATATCATAGCTTTATACAGTGTGATGGAGTTACGTTACACAATTTCACTCATATATGCAGTGCATTTCAATAAAAAATTTGACCGTTTCATAATTACAGTACAACTGCGTTTTTGGAGATGTGAATTAAATATTTGATTTGTAATTGTGATGTTTCAGCGGAGTGGTGAGTGTGTAATTGTGCACTACTTACGCATTCAGGCGGTCGGCAATACTTTGCCACGCTTTTTCTCTTTGCTTTATCACTGTGGCGGTGTTGCCTTTCTTCTTAATTATATCTTTTACCTCCTCGTATGCCTCCATGAGGATTTGTGCTTCCGACGGGGAAAAGTACGCGGCTCTAGTTGCCATGGTAAATCAGTTAATCTGTGATCTGTGGCGGGGTCTATTTGAGTGAGCCGTGAGCGCGCACCTATCCAGGATTGGTTTCACCTGGCTTAATGAATCCGGGTCTGCTCATCCTGGCTTGGTCTTTGTGCAACCAATTAAGCCTGGACGCACATGTTTTGGCTTTATTGAGCTCAGCTGAGTCATTTATCCCGGATGTCTTAATTCTACTTTTGTGCAACAGGCCCCTGGGTTCATGTACAGATATACATCTGACATGATTCGGGATTTATTATATTAAAAAAGGACCAAACTGGAGGATTTACATGTTATTAACCCTTTTCTCAGTAAATTACATATCACTTTATTTCCAGCTTTTCATTTTCAAATATTCTCTAAGTTTTTAATTTGGATTTCCTTCAGGCAGCATTTCGTTTAATTTAAATCAACCTGGAGAGATTTATAGCTTCCACTGTGACATCATCAGTAATCAATCAGTACTTCTGATGGATCCTGAAATATGACCAGACTCCATGTTGTTGATTCAGTGGATTCAGTTTTATTAGTTTTCATTAAAAAGGAAACACAAAGACAACACAAACAGACATTAACGTTGGTGACCTCTGAAACAAACGGATGACATTAAAGACAGGAAGTCTGAAAGATTTAAAATAAACTGAAGATAAAAACTTTAAAATGTGCAGAAAATCCACAACATTGACAGAAAACAACAGAGGAAACATGGAGGACGATCCCAGTCAGGAGATCAAGGAAGGTCAAAAGGTCATTTAAAGGTTAGTCGCAGGTCAAAGATCATCAGGTGCAGTAGAAGCGCCCGGCGTCCACTCGTCGTCTCTTGCGGCTCTGCTGCTGCTCGAAGAACTGACGGATGTCATCAGGAGTCACAACCTATCAGAGAACAGACAGTCACATTTTAAACATTTTATAAACTGAATTATCAATTAGTTATAACTAATGTCGATAGATCATTTATGGATGAGGTGATAATAGAAGTTAATTTTACCTGCACCTCTACAGACACACTAACACTGTGTACTAAAACTGTAAACTTCCCTGCAGTAGGTTAGCAGGTTAGCACCAGGTCAATGGTCATCTTCAGTCTTAAACTCACTTTTCCTTCTGCTGCAAATCTCTGCAGGAAGTCCTTCAGTTCAGTTTTCATGTCGTTGTATCCTGAAAGAAACAAACCGACATCAGAAAATAATCTCGACACGTACAGGTGGAACTGTGGGACCTGCGTTTCCATGTGTGGTACTTGTGGTTTCATGTGCAACATTGGAAGTTCCACGTGTAGAATTTGTAATATGCAATCTGCATCACAACACGAAGGTACAGACAGACAGGACATCCAATACAGAGACAAAATAGAACACAAATCATAAAAGTTATAAGTGCAAAAGTGGTAAACTGATGATCTAGTTGATAGTACTGCAGGTTCACTGCGAACGACACACGACCCTTTTGCTTCTTTAAAACAGAAGCTAATAAACCAAAGAAGTTTAGCTCCATGGTATAACCCCCAAATAAAGAAAATATCACGAAAACTTGAAAGGAAATGCCGTTCCAACTATCTGGGAGAATCATGTTTAGCCTTTAAGTATTAGGGAAAAAATGAATCACGTCCTGCCCTCAGCTGGTGCCGTGGATCTTCAAACACAGAAACCTTGGAAACAGCTGTGAAACCTGAGGTGTACTTTGACTGCTTCTCTCCTGTCGACCTTCTTCAGCTAACATCAGCGATTTCTTCATCTAAGCCATCGACCTGTGTCTTAGACCCCATTCCAACTAGGCTGCTTAAAGATGTTTTACCATTATGTAACACCTATTGCAGCTTGTTATACAAATTATAGCACAGTAAGAAAAATATTTGGGCTAAGGAGATCTAAAAATATAATCTTAGAGGAAATGCAAGCAACACTAAATAAAAGGAAACTTGCAGTGCAACCAGTTTGTGTATTAAAAGGGAAAGGCAAACCACAAAACCAATATATACAATATTTACAATAATTGAATATACTTGACGAAAGCAGAAAAAGTTCTCAATATTGGAACTTCCTGATCCACGACTTGTCTGTATGGACAGTTCTTGGAAACAACCAATTAAGAGTCCAGGTTATAGCAATGGGACAAAAAAAGGGAGGGGGCATAAACAGTCCAATGCGATCGCGTAGGTGAGTATTAGAGTGAATAAAGCTTTTCCAATTGCAACCTTCCTACCACACAGTAGGCAGCAGCATCAGAGGTCATTCACCCTTCAAACTTCTCAGACTTGATTGTCGGGTTGACATCCCAGGTCCAGAAAACCTGGCCAATTCCTTTCATTAAGTGCAGTCATTTCGATCATATTTGTGGATCCGTCCTCTAAACTTACTGCAACCTACATTTTCTCATCATTATTGTAGATACTTTAGTCTTCTGTTGTGAATCTATTCTGAACACACAACATCTACTTCCGGTCTGTCCGTCCTGGGAGAGGGATCCCTTCTCTGCTGCTCTTCCTAAGCTTTCTATCAGTTTTTCCCTGTTAAAAGGTTTTTTTTGGGTAGTTTTTCCTTATTTGAATCGAGGGTCTAAGGACAGAGGCGGTTGTATGTTACAGATTGTAAACCCTTTGAGGCAGATTGTGATTCAAATTCAAATTGTCTTTAATGATGCAAGAAAGCCCAGCAGAGGATGGACTTCCTGAGGCAGCTGAAGAAATTCAACCTACTAAAGACAATGATGGTGCACTTCTACACCGCCATCATGGAGTCCATCCTCACCTTCTCCATCTGGTATGCTGCTGCCAAGGACGAGGGCAGACAGCAGTGTATCATTCGCTCTGCTGAGAAGGTGGATGGTTGCAATCTACCTTCCCTCAAGGACCTGTACCTCTCCAGGACCTGTACGCCTCCAGGACCCTGAGGCGAGCAGGAAAGATCGCGGCTGACCCTCCCACCCTGGACACATACTGTTTCAGACACTCCCCTCAGGAGGCCGCGGTCCATCAGGACCAACACCACACGCCACAGAAACATCTGCCATCAGCCTCATCAACAAGGCCTCATTATACCCCCCTCCCCTTTCACTACAGCAATACTGTAAAGTTTTGCACATTCACCTTTATATATGTTGCACATACTGTAATTTAATTATTGCTTATGTTTCTTTATATTCTTATTCTGTTTCAGTCATTTTCTCCCGCTTGTTCCCGTTAGGAGTCGCAGTTGACTGGAGCCTAACCCAGTGACTTTGGGCCTTAGGCGGGGTACACCCTGGACAGTGGCCAACTCGTCAGAGGGTTGACACAGACAGACAACCATTCACTCTCACATTCACTCACTAGGGGCAATTTGGAGTCATCAATTAACTTAAAAGTCTTTGGACGTGGAGGAAGCCTGAGAGCCCGGAGAGAACCCACAGTAACACGGAGGACATGCAGACTCCACCCAGAGAGATCGTGTGACGTTGGTCTGGTCCGGGATTCGAACCCACGATCTCCTTGGTGGGAGGCAGGGGTTCTAACCACTCTGCCACCGTGCACCCCCTCCTATTCTGTTTATTGAAGCAAATTCCTCGTATGTGTCTACCTACTTGACGATAAAGCTGATTCTGATTTCTGAACTGATTGCGTACCATGAATGATCTCGAGCTGCTGCACTCTGTTCAGGTTGTCCAGTGCTGACATCAGAGGGTCATTTCCTTGTTGTCTCTGTTCACTGTTCTTTCCTTTGTTCTCATAGGCGAGGACGGTGTCTGACTCATCCAACAGGAAGGAAAGACCGGCCCCAGACAGACATTCCTGAGGACACAAAGACTCATTCATTTTTAAGTCAAAATAGCGTTTAAAGAGTAAACTGTTGTTCTTTAAAGACGTCCAGTCAAAGAGTTTGTAAATGCTCAGTTTAAAGAGTAAAGGCAATCAGCCATGACTGCGATCAGACATCAGATAAACAGAACTACACACTAAACAAGCCCATGACCTCACAGTTACATCATCAGTGCCTTAGCCAATAGAAACTCAGACAGTTGAATTTTACCTGGCAAGTGTTGCAAGAGCAGAGTTTGGAGCGCCAAGATGATGGCCAGAACACAGCTCCTGATTGGACTCTTTTCTGACCAATCCCCTGGAGCTCCTTTAGTCTGCAGCTTGGCTCCACCTCCTCATGGCTTCGCTTACAGCTGGGCTGGATGACATCATCACCCTGGCAGATCAATGACATTGATCAGCCTGAATTGTGATTTCATTGTGGAGATGTAAACAGAATAAATCCCAACTTGTATTTTGTGGGACTTTAGACCTGCACCACTAACACAACTTTTATTGTACGCTTTTTAAACAAATATTGTCAGTATCAGAACATTTAACTGACTCCAGATCATCAGATCAATAATCAGTTTGAACTCTTCCCACAGTTGTCAGTGTTTAGACACCCATCACAACTTCCCAGAGCTCAAACTGTTCATATTTCTGTCAATTCAATTCACATCATCAACTCCTCCCTCACCACTGGGTCGTTCCCCACAGCTTTCAAAGAAGCCCGCATCACACTGCTACTGAAGAAAGCCACTCTCAATCCAACACTGTTAGAAAGCTACAGACCGGTTTCCCTCCTTCCCTTCATTCCCAAAGCTCTGGAGCGAGTTGTGTTCAACCAGCTCTCCTCCTTTCTCACACAGAAAAATCTTCTGGACCACAACCAGTCTGGTTTCAAGAGCGGCCATTCCACAGAGACTGCACTGCTCTCAGTTGTCAAAGCCCTGAGACTGGCAAACGTGACATCCAAGTCATCTATACTTATCTTACTGGATCTGTCTGCTGCCTTTGACACAGTTAATCACCACGTCCTCCTGTCCTCTCTAAAAGTTATGGGTGTGTCTGGAATCACGTTGCGATGGTTCAAATCGTACCTCTCGGGCAGGTTGTTCAGAGTATCCTGGAGAGACAAGGTCTCTGAGTCCCAACATCTCAATACAGGGGTGCCGCAGGGCTCGGTGCTTGGTCCCCTACTCCTCTCCATCTACATGACGTCCCTCGGCTCGGTCATTCAGAAGCATGGCTTTTCCTATCACTGCTATGCGGATGACACGCAGCTCCACTTGTCGTTTAAACCTAACGATTCAACTGTCTCTGCTCGCATCTCGGCATGCCTGAGTGACATCGCGCTTAGGACGAAGGACCATCACCTGCAGCTGAACCTGGACAAAACGGAACTACTTGCGATACCGGCCAACCCAAAGATTCACCACGACCGCTCATTCAACTAGGCTCAACGATCGTTACTCCGTCCAGCACGATCAGAAACTTGGGGGTGGTAATTGGTGATCAGCTAAACTTCAAAAGCCATGTTGCCAGCACCACCCGGTCCTGCAGATTCATCCTCTACAACATCAGGAAAATCAGACCTTTCCTATCGGAGCAGTCTACACAAGTCCTAATCCAGGCTCGTCCTGTCCAAACTGGACTATTGCAACGTGCTACTGGGTGGACTCCCTGCTTGCACAACCAAACCTCTGCAGATGATCCAGAACACGGCGGCAAGAGTGGTCTTCAATGAACCGAAGAGAGCTCACGTAACCCCTCTCTTCATCAGGTCACACTGGCTCCCTGCTGTCATCAGGTTCAAAGCGATGCTCCTGGCCTACAAGACCACCACTGGTTCTGCACCATCATATCTTCACTAATGCAGACCTATGTTCCTGCCAGGTCCCTGCGCTCTGCAAACCAACAGTGTCCGGTGGTACCATGCCAACAAGGAACAGAATCCCTCTGGAGCAGCTTCTCTGGATCCGTTCCACATTGGTGGAATGATCTGCCTGCTCCTACAAGATCAGCAGATTCTGTAGCCGCCTTTAAAAAGCTCCTGAAGACGCATCTCTTCCATCAACACCTAACTGACCATTACTGACTTCTTCTTCCTTTCTACCTCTTTTCATTTAAAAAAAACAAATAAAAACAAAAAAAACCCCTTCCTCTCCTCAGCTCTGTATACTGTGCTAGGCTTTAACTAGACTAGTTTTTGATGCACTTATGTTACCTTGTGTTGTTATAATTGCTTCCATTGTCTTCTTCATATGTAAGTGGCTTTGGATAAAAGTGTCTGCTACACAACTACATGGAAATTTTAGTTATACAGCCCAATAGTACAATTTTGCCTCAAAGGGCTTTACGATCTATAACATATATATCTATAACATGTTACATATAACAAAGAAAAGAAGACAATTCTCACATGGTGGAAATGGTGAATATTTAGTTAATGTTGCTTGAAAAATTACTTCAAATGATTAATTGATTATCAAAATATTTGCTGATTAATTTTCTGTTAATTGATGACTAACTGATTAATCGGCTAATCATTTCAGCTCTTCTGACCACAGTAGAATCTGATGACTGTTCAATCGACAATCATGACTTTGAGATAATAACTCTTATCAAACACAAACACATCTCAGATCAGAGATCACTGTTTTCAGTCCGTTTGTCTCGTAGATGTGACAGTTTGAGCTATTATTGATTTTATTTTTATGCTTTTGTTAGAAGTTATTTAAGTCAGCTCACAGTCAGTAACTACTCTGCTCTTACAGTCTGATATTTCAACAGATTTGGGAGAAAATAACTCAAAAGTACAAACAATAGATCTTTTTTGAAACAGTTCAGCTGTCAGGAAAAAGAAATAGCATGTGTGTGAGAGAGTTTAGGAGTCCACATCTCAGTGTAGAAACACAGTTAGAGTTGAACTGTGTGAGGGATTAAACTTCCCGAACTAAAAAACAACTCTACCACTGCAGTTTGTGATCTGATTTGACAGAAGAAGACGGCCCGCTCACACTGAATGTGCTTTATGTTATATTAAAGAGACGGGGAGGGGAGCAGTTAGCTAGCTGGTGTTAGGAGAAGCAGTGTTGGATGTGATGGTTGGATTCAGTTCAAACACTCAGCTGATCATCCAGAGTTCAGGAAACGGATAAACAGCCTGAAACTGTTGACAGTACAGACTTAAAATAAACCTTTAATAAACATTATAATAAATGTAGATGGGTTTACACACAAGACTCAGAACAAATCGTCCTGTCTGGACCTGGTTCATCTGAGCACGTGCAGTCCAGAATCTGACCCAGTGTTTACATTCTCCTTGAGACTTTCTCTGTAGTCTTTGAAGTTTTAATCGCTCATATTTTCATGAAATCAAACCCGTTTGATTTCATGAAAATATGAGGGATTAATTATTATTTTTTATCAACATCCATTCAGTGCTTTAACATTCAGTTATTATCTGTATGTAGTAGTATTTATTGTTGGTGGCCACCATTCATGCAGTAGATTCTAGAACTGACACCTGAAGGATTTTAACTTTTACATAGAGTTAATCGGTTAATCAGTTTAATCCTCTGACCTTTCCTTCTTTGTTAGGAAGGTTTGTGCTCGACTCGCCTGGTCCCGTTTCTTCCTTCACCTGTACTGCTGCACCTGGAACTGAACACACACAGGAAGTACATCACAGACCCCGGAAGTGTAAGATGAATAGTAGAGGTATGCCTGTCCACCAGTTTTACTTTACATCGTGGTGAAACATTCTGATGGTGAAAACACCTCCAACAGATCACGTCTTTATGACACCAGATACTGGAGAACTTTCCAAGGTCGTTCATCAGACTGTCTATCTGAAAATCTATCCTCAGACGAGCCTTCAACATCTTAACCAAAACAAAAACAGCATTATCATCCGTAGAACCTTCCACCTTATTCCGTCTGCTCATGTACACGGCCATCTTTGCGCGTCCCAAAATGAAATTAAAGAGTTGACACTGCTCCCTCTTTTTGTGGGAACACCTGTAGCATGTAGAAAAAAAACTACCCCAAATGTAAACAGGTTTCCCAACATATCAAACAGAAGCAACAGACGACAACAATACAAGAAACAGTGAAAAACTGACTCCCGAAGAGCACAGAAAGGGCAGGCATGGTTAATATCAGAGTTTATCACAGAGAGAAAAGCATTAACAGCCACCGCTGTGTGCAAAACCCTCCACTGTAGATCAGGAACCTTCCTCAGCAGAGGTGGTTTGTACAGCGCTCTCATTCAGGTCCAACACCCAGAAGAGTTTTCAACTGTGTTTTAAAATTTTCCAGTGATTCCAGGCAGCTTAAGGAAGGAGGCAATGCATTCCACAGCCTAGGTGCCACGGCTTGAAATGAACGGTCCGCTCTAGTTTTAAAATGTGTGTGGGGGGCAACTAAAAATCTTTGACCTGTAGAGCTTAAGGTGTGTTCACACCGGATGCGAATCGCTTCATTCGCGCGAGTGATTTACATGTTAAGTCAATGCAAAGATAAGAATTGACATTTTGCGGCGCGAATCACGCGAGTTGAAAATTATGAACTTCGCGCCGCGTTAACCAATCAGGAGCTTGCTCGAGTAGTGACGTGATTAGGAGCGAGGCAGAAATCCAAACAACAATGGAGGATAAAATAATAGTTGCACACCCCAGTACAGTAGGTGGCGGCGTGCACCTGAAGAAGTTGGTTGGACCCGCCCTAAAAACCAGAGAGAGAGAAAGAGAGAGAGGATAAAATAATTGTGGCTGTGTGTGGATACTCTGAGCTGTACGATACGTCCTCGTATCATTATAGAAACAGGAAACCTTTGGACGAAAGTGAGAGAGGAGTTCAGACAATCTGGTAAGTTGAAAAAAACGTTCTTTACTCAATGGGACCGGCTCACCGCTAAGCCCCTCCCATCATGCGAATTTGCGTCTGGTGTGTAGAAATGTACACACGAATGGAGCGGATTTCACGCGCGAATGAAGCAAGTAAACTCAAAATGTTCAAGCGTCCACCTTAAGGCAAATAGCGCAAATTATTCACGTCATTCGCGTCCGGTATGAACATACCTTTAGACTACGTGAGGACGTATGCAGCTGTATCAGGTCAGAGATGTAACAGGGCGCGTGTCCTTGTAGAGTTGCTGTAAATCCATCAGAAATAATGTTCTGTTTAGTCCAAGTCCTCCTAGCTGGTTCAGAATCGTGCAGGCCAGTGGTCTCCACACCAGATCTGAGGGGCCGCACAGGAACCTCTGCACAATCTGGAACCGCAAAGTCGCACCTCTGCTGTTCAGATGAAGTACCTCCTTCATCTGTCGGCAGGAAAAGCACACTTTGGACCGTCCATTGCAGGCGACCCCAAAAGAAATCGACAAGAAGTGCCTGGATCTTTGACAGTAGGTCCGGAGGAGGATCTACACACGATAGGCGATGCCATAATGTGGATGAAACCAGATTATTGATGACAAGAACTCGACCTCTGTAAGACATCTTCGGTAAAATCCACTTCCAACGTTCATGCCGACCTTCAGTCTGTTCTTGAACATTTTCCCAGTTTTTATTGACAAAATTTTCATCACCCAGAAACACAGCTAAGTATTTTAACCCCCCCCGCCTTCTTCCAACTCAAGCTAACAGGCAAATTAAGGTTTTTGGCCAACCCTCGTCCTATCCCGAGAGCCTCGCTTTTGCTCTAGTTTACTATGGCTGATAAAATTGTGCCATACTGGACCATAACCTTTGGAAGCGAATCGATATCTTGCTGCTTATCCACCATGACATCTACATTACATTTACATTTAGTCATTTAGCAGACGCTTTTAACCAAAGCGACTTACATTTACATTTAGTCATTTAGCAGACGCTTTTATCCAAAGCGACTTACATGGAACATTCAGAAACCGAAGGCGCAGCTTCGGGAGCATTATGGGGTTCAGTATCTTGCTCAAGGATACTTCGACGCATGGCTGGGGGATCGAACCGCCGACCTTTCCGATTGGCAGGCGACCGTTCTGTCACCAAGCCACAGCCGCCCGCATTAAATCATCTGCATACGCAGACAACTTCAAAGGGCTATTGCACCCCGGTAACGTCACACCTTGTAAAACAGACCTAAGTTTGTGCAATAGAGGTTCAAAAACCAGAGAATATAACATATCAGACAGGACCTGAACGGGACCTGAAAAGGCGCACTCAAAACACCATTAATCTTTAAAATACTCTGAACATTGTAATAAAATGTCTTGATCGCGTTAATAAAAACAGGAGGAAAACCAAAAGCGGTCAGTGTTTGCCACAAATATTTGTGTTCAACTCGGTTAAAAGCTTTTTCTTGGTCAATGGAAACCATTCCCATTTTAAGACCAAATAGCCTTGAGATCTCCAGGGAGTCTCAAATGAGAATGATATTGTCAGAGATCAGTCTGCCCGGGACACAGTAGGTCTGATCAGGGTGCACCACTTGGGCCATCACTTTGCTCAGTCTGCTTGCCAACACTTTGGAGAGCAGCTTGTAGTCCGTGCAGAGCAGGGACACAGGTATCCAGTTTTTCATGAGCTGTAGGTCACCGTGTTTCGGGAGCAGGGTAAGAACTGCCCTCCTGCAACTTAAAGGTAGGCAGTCACTGGCCAGGCTCTCATTCAGCACCACCAAAAGATCTTCTCCAATCACAAAATCATTTATAAAAATCAACAGGCAGACGGTCCAGTCCAGGAGTTTTCCTGCTCTACATGCTCTGTAGCGCTGCATGGAGTTCACCCAAGGAAATATTTGCTTCCAACTCTGCATAGCTCTCTTGCTTGATCTGGGGAAGGCCAGTGTAAAAACTCTGGGCTATCTCCTGCTCTTCCTGGTGCTCACATTTATACAGATCACAGTAAAAACTGACAGCAAGTGTGCGAATAGCAGCATGATCAGACACCACCTGTCCCGAGTCCGACCTTAAACTATGAATAAGTCTTTGTTGACCATTTTTACGCTCTAACCCAAAGAAAAAGTGGGATGGAACATCCATTTCCACTGCGTTCCTGAACCGTGACCTGACCAGAGCTCCTTGCTCTGATACTCCGAGGAGGTTAGCTAACACGGCCTTTTTGAATTCAAGGGCTTCGAAATAAACCTGATCCTTCGTGGCCTAAGCTAAGGCCTGGAGCTCATCCACTTCAGTCCCCAGAACTTTCACAGACACAGTAACATTCCTATTAAATCGTTGACACAGCTGTCTTGTTTGAGCTTTTCCAAAATCCCACCACTGTCGTAGAGACACAAACTCAGTTTTTGTGAGTTGATGATTTTTCCAAAAGGATATAAAGCTTTCTTTAAATCTTTATTTTTTAGTAAGGCTGTGTTGAAGTGCCAATAGGCGCAACTCGGTTGTACATGCTTCAGAAAAACACAAATCAAAATAAGTGAACCCAACAGGGCTAATGAAACAACTTTTGACAAAAGTAGAGTGGTGCTTAATACAGTAAAATTGATCAAGTCTTGCCATAGACAATAAATTGTCTTTACAATGGGTCCAGGTATACTGCCTGTGATTGCCATGCAACCCTCTCCACGCATCATATAGCTCATGGGTCTCTACTCAGTTGAGTCAGGCGGGTGCGAGAGGCAGGATGAGGCTCCACATGATTTCTGTCAAGCCTGCTCTCTGTGCAGTTCCATTCCCCACCGATAAATAAAAGCTCTCCATCTTTACAATCCCTAATCACCTCACTGACAGTGTCCAAGAAAGTCAACCTCTCCCTACTGACAGCAGGAGCATACACACTGATAAACACAAGTTGTGTATTTTCGTACACCACTCTGACTTTTTGCAGTCAACCTTCCATCAGCTCCTCACATTTAACAGAACATGGATTAAAACTCTTGGAAAAAAGAACACCCACTCCACAACTAGTACTCGTGGTGACGTAGAAACACGTCACCCCCCCCCATTCTCTCTTCCAGTCAGCCTCGTTATCAGCAATGCTGTGTGTCTCTTGGACAAAGATAACGTCCAACTGTTTGAGGGAGCACAGTCTGAAACAGGAGGCTCTCTTCCCTTCATCCCGTGCGAGTTTCTTTAAACGATAAGTCTCCCGATCAGTAAAAAGTCCCTCTCCTGCGCCTTCATGACTCTTTTGAAAGGTTTTGACTGAATCAATGAAAAGCTGCAAGTCAGGAAACACTGTCAACACTCACGTTCCTAGCTCCATTAGTGCTCGTCAGAAACTACTTAATGCTCAACACAGAGTAGAAACTTTTCTCTGAGGGCAAAGACTGCGAGGAGACTACAGAGTCTGAATCAGATTCCCCCTCAAAGTCACTCTCAACCGTCTGAGAACAATCCTGAAGGGGAAACCTTTTCAATTTACCGGAGAATTGGAGAACATTTCTACTTTTTCTTTTCTTAACGTTATCCATGCCAGGCTTGTCACCTACGAGCACCTCACCTTCCTCACCCGAATACTCGTCCTCCCCCACTTCCCTCTGAGTGCTCGTACTGGCCTCCTGTCCAACCTCAGCATCCCCCTGCTGACTGTTCGCTGCAAAAACTCCTTACTCTTCTTCTGTTCAATACTCTGGGCTCCTTGTCCTCCTCTGGGTGACATAAACATTATAATCATACTCATCCACTCTGAATTTAAACACTAAGTTTAACTCCTCACTGTTGTTCTTGAGGATCATGAAGACTTGCTTTCTGAATGAAACCACATGTCTCAGGAGTGGAGATTTACAGCCCAGGGAAAGCGTTCTGATCGGCGACATTATCTGTCCGTGTCTCGAGAGTTCCCACTCTAACATTTCATTACTGAGAAACGGAGGAACTTGCGATAAGATTATCTTTTTGGCTGGGTTAACAAGTGGCACTGCTGGAACAAAGACCACGACACCTTGCTCAACAATAGTCGCAACTTTATCAAAACTATCCACAAAAATCACCACTCCATTATTCATCCTCGAGGCGGACTTAACGCTTTCGTACCTGACTATTTTACCGACCGCCAAGGCACAATCCTCCACAGAGCAATCAATAGTCAGACAAAGTTTCATAGCATGCCGGCATGTGAGCGTCTCGGGCCCCACGCCGCCAGCTCTCTGAGCTGGCACACAGCCCGGTAACACCGGGCAGTACCCCCCCACAAAAGAACTGAACCACTCAAACTACACGAATAAACTAATTCACTAATACACTAATTGATAAATATGTTCACCAAAACAAAGGACACATTTTTGCTTGTTTCGTTGATTTCAAGAAAGCATTCGATTCAGTCTGGCATAAAGGATTATACCTGAAACTTATCGACAGTGGAATAGGGGGAAAATTCTATGATTTGATCAAGTCAATGTACACGGCCAGCCAGCGTGCTGTTAAAACTGGAAACAAAAGGACAGAATTCTTCCCCCAGGGGCGAGGAGTAAGACAGGGCTGCAGTTTAAGCCCCACCCTCTTCAACATCTGCATCAACCAACTGGCCAAAACATCAGAAGATGCTCCCATTCAAGGTGTCACGCTCCACGACACAGACATCAAGTGTCTCTCTACGCAGACGACCTGATTCTGCTGTCGCCCACTAAAGAGGGGCTTCAGGACAGCCTGGATCTGCTGGAGGACTACTGTCAGTCCTGGGCCCTGACCGGCAACCTCCAGAAAACTAGAGTAATGAGGTTCCAGAAGCGCTCCAGACCTCAGGGACCAACACACACATTCACACTGGCACACAGAACCATTGAGACCACTAAGACCTACACTGAGACCTCGGCCTCAAAACACCTCCAGCTGGTAACTTCACTCTGGCTGTGAGTGAACTCCGGGAGGAAGCTCAGAGGGCTTTCTATGCCATAAAGAGATCCATCAGAATCGACATCCCAATCCAAACATGGCTCAAACTTTTCAAATCCATTATTGAACCAATTGTTTTATATGGCAGTGAAGTGTGGGGTCCTTCTGTCAAATCTGATCTCTTCAATTGGGAAAAACATCCAATTGGAATTCTGGAATTTAGACTTCTGTAAAAGAATCCTCAAAGTCCAAAGAAAAGGGCCAAACAGCGGCTGCAGGGCAGAATTAAGCCAATACCCTCTCCTTCTAAACATCCAAAAAAGAGCCGTCACATTCTGGAAACACCTAAAAACCGGCGACCCCAACACAAACCATCACAAAGCCCTGAAACACCAAGAGCTGAGCGTGACGAGGAGTCCCCTGAGTCAGCTGGTGCTGAGGCTGACGGAGCTCAAACT
>CM022481.1:27929786-27942054 GCA_011952105.1 Coreoperca whiteheadi | reverse complement strand
AGAGAGAGAGAGAGAGAGAGAGAGAGAGAGAGAGAGAGAGAGAGAGAGAGAGAGAGAGAGAGCGCTGCATTTTAAATGACTGACAAAAATGTATCTGGCTTCATCAAGATCACACACATTTTATTGTTCCTCACGGGACTCTCCACCTCTGCATCCTGCAGAGGGACACGAGCAGACAGTTCAGGAGGCAGAAGCCCCGAAAAGCAGCCGGACCAGACTCTGTCCCTCCATCCACCATGAAGATCAGCTATCTGCGGTGTTCACAGACATCTTTAAACACCTCACTGGAGACATGCTATGTGCCAGTCTGCTTCAAGTCCTCTATTATCATGCCCATCCCAAAAAAACAAGGACCACAGGACTTAATGACTTCGGACCCGTCGCCCTGACCTCTGTGAAAATGAAGTCTTTTGAGCGCCTTGTGTTGTCCCACCTCGTAGCCATCACAGACCGACTCCTGGAGCCCCTGCAGTTCACCTACAGAGCCAACAGGATCCTGTTTGTGGATTTCAACACCATCATCCCGGCTCTGCTGCAGGACAAGCTCTCCCAGCTGAGTGTGCCTCATCCTGAGTGTGTGGATGACACCACCCTCATTGGGCTCATCTCTGATGGGCATCGACCACCTGGTGAAGCCAGAACAACCTGGAGCTCAGCACTCTCAAGACATACCTCTTTTCCACCAAAATGAACCAAGTGCTGGTTCAGAGCCAGTTCGGAGTTGGTTCAAATGACGAGCCTTCTAAGAACCCGTTTGTGTTTCCATGGCTACAGAGCAGCACAGAGTCAGGTCTCACATGACTGTATACGTCACATCTCTCCCTGTAACACTAGCACGGCAGCGCCAAACACAAACACCGTCAACAATCGTGGACGTTGCGTTGCTGTTGATGTTCTCCGTAGTTTGTACAAACGGAGGTTACAGCGAGAGTAACGGTACGTACAGAACATTTATTTTTAACAATAACGCATGTGGTGAAGAACCACTTTTCCTGGATCGGAGCTGCTGCTTCGGCTGTGAACAAAAAGAACCGGTTTGAAACTAGGCTCTGGCTCCGAACCAGCACCAGCTCCGCCTTGGGGGAAAAGGGGTAACAGTGGAGATGGTTGTGGACAACAGGAAGAACCCAGCCCCACCTGCCCCCATCACTCTGTGTGACCCCTGTCAACACTGTGGAGTCCTTCTGCTTCCTGGGCACCATCATCACCCAGGACCTCAGGTGGGAGCTGAGCATCAGCTGAGCGGCAGCCGAAGAACTTCAATCTGGTACGCAGTTAAATCCCAAATGCAGTACCTTCGTGTGTATATATACAAATTTGTGATTTGTGATATTGGGCTATATAAATAAAATTGTCTTGAATGATGAACAGGAGTATTTACCTGCCAGGTGAGTGGCGTAGGTCCAGAGGAAAGGGTTTTTGTTCATACAGGATTCACAGATCATCTCTTGCAGCTCCACACAGTCTGGAACCACACAGCCCAGGTGCTGTGAACACAAACAGGTGAGTTCAGTGACGGTCGGCAGAAGGCATTACGTTAGACCAACCATGCAGTCACTTTTCAAGTCAACACAAAGCAGATAAATGATTTTTCCCCGCAGTGACAGCGGAGGGCTGGGCACAAAACATCGTGGCCATTGTGTCGAACAGGCAAATACAAACGATGCAATTTTACACAATTAAACAATTGCAATTAAAATGTGAACAAACAATTTACAAGAAATTAAACTAAACTCAACTGACCTGCTGTAGCCTGAACTCAAGCCATTCCTCCTGGCCCGCATGGATTAAACTGGGTGCACGCTTGAGCGTAATCAAACCCATCAAGGGAGACTGCTGCAGAGGCGATTGCCATTAGGTTTTGCGTGTATGCCTCAGACTTCTCGTGGCCATTTTAACTTTGTTCTGAAGTCCGTCTACTACAGGTGGTCTACTAGATCGCCCTCAATGTTAACCTTTTAAAATGACGAACAGCCTTCAGGTTTCTTTCTACTGTGTTAAATATAAAACACAGGTAAAACTTTCTATCAGGTGTCAGGTGATGTTAGACAGGAGGAGTAAACAGTTGTTCACTGTCACTCAATGAAACGCTACAGTGAGTTATTAGTGAAAATATTGACTTGGGGGAAATGCATGGACTAATGTAATAGATTATTGGATGAAGGAATAAATACATCTTATATAGCTGAAGAGGAAATTTTGGACTGTGTTGGGTTTTTATTTCAGTGTATACTGTGACTGAGGGTCAGGAGGTACAGCAGGTCGTCCACTGATCACAAGGATGGCGGTTCAATCCCCAGCTCCTGCTGTCCACTTGTCCTTGGGACACTGAACCCCAAATAGCTACTGAAGGTCTGCACAGCACCCTGCGTGGTAGCTCGTTGCTATCGTGTGTGTGTGTGTGTGTGTGTGTGTGTGAATGAAAAGCAAAATTCTAAAAAGTGCTTTGGATAAAAGCTGCTATATGAATGCAGCCATTTTACCACTTGGTAACTCAAAGTTTTATTTCAGTAGATACACTGTGGTGCAGTTACTTTATAACACTGAACTACATTATAGTTCCACAGATTTGCGTTATAATTACACTGAGCTACATTAAAACACTGAGCTACATTATAACACTGAGCTACATTATTACAGAGTTACATTATAGTTTTCTTCCCAGCCTTCAGGCTGTGGCTGCCCCTTCCCGCCCTCATCACCAAGCCATGGATGTCTCATCGGGAAGGTTGTTACAAGTGGATGACCACCCTAAAGTGTCCCGTTCAAAGTGTCATGTGGTGGGCACCTCCGTTTTCGTTGTACGTTAGATTAAATGAAATTAAGCTTCAGCAGTCTGAAAATCTGAAATGAGATTTTAAATCCCTTATTGACAATCAAGCAGGCAGGGTTCTCCTGCCTCCCTCTCCTCCTCTCAAATTCAGCCCAATCCACCATATACATATCTGGCTTAGGCTGCATTCAGACAGAATCACTGTTTCCATGGCAATAAAGCCCCACTGCAGGGCAGGAATTACACCACGGCCAAATGGCCAGTGCCGTGGATGGGGTTCAGTAACTTGCTCAAGGATACGTCTACGCATGGCTGGGGGAAGCCGGGATCGCGACGCCGACCTTCCAATTAGTGGACGACCGTTCTGCCACCAAGCCACAGCCGCCCACTGCTTCATAAAACCTGCAGATCACATCACAGATCCAGTGAGCAAGTCGCTGAGCCGATAAGTCTGCACCGACAGTCCGACTGCCACGGCAGACGAACAAGTGGTCAGATCGTCTGAGAACAGCTGTATGCTCCACATAACACCTGTGTGTTCAGACAGGGCACAAGGTATGCAGACGCTGCTGCTCACTGTCGGTGTGAGGAGGAGGAGCGAAAGCCCTCAAGTGATGAATCCTAGATCTGAACGAAGAAGTGATGACCTTAGGCCTAAACACCGGGTTTGGTCTAACCAACGCTCCCTTGTCACTGACAGACAAACAGGAGAGGTGCACTGACAATGCGCACAAATCACCTGCTCTCTTAGCTGAAGTAAGGGCTAAGAGGAGTGCTATCTTCATGGACAAAAACTCTCGATCAACCTGATGAAGAGGTTCAAAAGGTGGCCCAGACAGATCCATGATTAGAAATGGGCCCAGATCTAGGATGCTTAGTCACATGGTTTTAAGAGGGAGTAAGTTGGTGTGGTGCGGCATTTTCGTAAAGTTTATCCACTGCTGGGGATTGGAACCGCATTATTTGAAGCACCATTCGTCTGCACTTGCTCAACCCGGGTTAAGCAAGATACAAGACGGTGGCGAGCAGTCAACCATTGAGGCACAAACACATCATGAGCCGCTGTGGCGGAGAGAGGGGGCCCAGTGGATAATGTTGAGAAAGAGGAAGAAAGGGCAGGGAGTGCCGTCCTCCCCTTATTCGCCACACTTGAAGGGAAGGAGAACCAATATCTCTCACCCGAGAAAGATCCCTCATACAGACCGCTAGATTATCAGTGCTAACAGCATGAACATCAGAGCTAAAATAGTGGTAGAAATCGCTAACTGTAGGGGTAACTGTGCGACCCACCTCGCTATCACAACCCCTAGCATAATTGAGGACGTTACCCACCTGGCTAACAGTGCTAATTTCAGGATCGACTGCGGCGATGGGCAGTGTAGCGGTGTAGTGAACGCTAACGCCGGAAGAAAGGGACACTGTTCCTGACCGGGTGGAGCTAACATTGCTAGTCTGGTCAGACACGCTAAGGTGACAAAAAACGCTCAGAGGTAACGCTTGTGATTTTTACTGGCAAACTGGTTTGCGTTAATGTAGGGATGCTGATACTGCCTCCGGCTAGAGGCAGGGGAATTAGCAGTGTAGCACCTATCATGAAGCCTAGCCGTTACTCTTGGACAATAGTGACGACTTCGCTCCCGACCAGGGGAGCGCAGCGCTGACTGATTCCTCCAGCACCGGTGTGCCTTTTTCTTACTGTCTGCATATACAGTATATCTCTCCAGCACCAAACCGGAAGCAGGAAACTGGGACGTTACTTTGATAACACCTCAATAAATTACTGTCAAATTAAAAAATTAAAAAAATGTATCAGACAGCATTTAGTGGAAAAGTCAAACATTCAGCGTACAGTTTAAATAAACTCAGTATTGTGTTTCAATACAATGACTCCTAATTGTTGATTGTATCCCGTTTTGTCTTCACACAATCTAATTATCACTTATTGTTATTGCACCATTAGTTTTAGCCTCGGTGCCCTAAATTGTGGTTTCAATGCCCCAATAAATTAGTATTTATCAAACGGTCAAAGTGGCCTTAATTCCAGGCCTTCCATTGAATTGAAGAGAGAGAGAGAGCGACAGAATCCAGCCTTAAAAGGGACAGTTCACCTCAAAATTAAAAATACGTATTTTTCCTCTTACCTGTAGTGCTATTTATTTATCTAGATTGTTTTTATATGGCACTCGGCCTGTGGTGCTCAAAGCGCCAAAAAAATATGGATGAAAACTTCAACGGCAATGTGTCCTACCAGAAATTGTGGCCCAGTTACTCAAGATAATCCACAGACCTAGTTGTGAGCAGTTTCATGTAGGAACTATCGGTAGAAAGAAAATAGTTCCTACGTTTAGTCATTTAGCAGACGCCTTTCTCCAAAGCGACTTACATATGAGAACATTCCCAAACCGAAGGGCCAGCTTCGGGAGCATTTTGGGGTTCAGTATCTTGTTCAAGGATGCTTCGACGCATGGCTGGGGGATCAAACCGCCGACCTTCCGAATGGCAGGCGACCGTTCTGCCACCAAGCCACGGCCGCCCCCATGAAACTGCTCACAACAAGGTCTGTAGAGGCATTGTTCTCTACAGAGAAGCATAAGCATGCAGTAAAGGACAGTCGGTATTAATATTTTTCGACATGATTGTCGTGGCACTGGTAGTTATGTTTGAGGCTTATAATAAAATTACCTTTTAGTAACGTGTTTGTGTGTATGTGTATCTGCACATCAGGAGGGGCTTACAGTGATATTGTTGACTTTGTCTGACTGGGACTGGGCTAGGGCTTGAACACCATAGGCCAGGGCAGGGCTAAGGGCTGGGGTTTTTTGAATGTAGACTGAGTCTAACAATGTGGCTGTCCTCTTTTTGTTACATATGCTGCATTTGATACGATTGATCATGGTATTTTGATCAGTTGACTTGAGAAATGGGTGAATCTCTCTGGCGTAGTGCTTGACTGTTTTAGCTCATCCTTGTCTGAGAGAAAACTTTTGTTAGTTTACGTGACTCTGTGTCACAGACATTTGACACTGAATATGGCGTTCCTCAAGGAACCATTCTGGGACCTATTCTCTCTTTTTTAATACATTCCTCCTCTAGGCAACATAATTAAAATCAAAACGTCAAATATCCCTGATGATATGCTAATGATACACAACTTTACATCTCTGTTTCGCCAGACAACCCCAGTTCTTTAAATGCTCATTTTACCTGTCTCACTGAGTAAAAAATGGTTTAAAAGAAATGGGCATAACAAAAACAAAATAATTCTGCTAGTGGGTTCAAAAGCAGAAAGGCAGAGACTAGAGTCAGTGTTTACTAGCCTGTCTAAGCTAATTAAAACACTTTATAGATTTGGGAGTGATTTTAGACGTTAGATCTAAATTTTATTAGCCATTTAACAAGGTTGCAAATACAATAATCTGAGGAATATTGCCAAAATGTATAGACCATTTTTAACCCAGAATGATGTTGAAATGCTGATACATGCTTTTATTACAAGTCTTTTTACTGTTCTCCCTAAAAAGTCTTTAAGAAAATTACAGATAATTCAGAAATCTGCAGCAAGGATTTTGACCATATAGAAAAAGATCTCATTACCCTTCTGTTCGCATCACTACATTGGCTTTTCCCTGTTAAAAGGGTTTTCTTTGGGTAGTTCTCGAGTGTCTTAGGACAGAGGGGTCGTATGTTACAGATTGTAAATCCCTTTGAGGCAAAATTCAGATTTGTGATATTGGGCTTGTATAAATAAAATTGAATTGAATTACATAATCTAGCACCCTCATACGTCAGAGACTGCCTCTCATTTTTCGTCCCAACAAGAACTCTCACGTCTTCCACTGCCTTTCTTTTAGAAGTTTCTAAAGCGTCCCACAAGAAATCTGGTGATGCTGCTTTCTGTTTTTATGGCCCTAAATGGTGGAATTCCCTACCCTTGGCTCTTAGAACAGCAAACTCCCCGGCAATTTTTAAAAAGAAATTAACAACCTGTCTTTTTAATTTGTCTTAATTTGTCTCTGAGCAGAACGCAAAGACAGCATAAAAGGGGTGCCTTCAAAAAGGAGAGGTCCAACAGCACCAAGGATGGAACTGCCAGATTAGAAAGTGGGCCTGAACACATAACTGCACATAACTCTGGGATGCCCCCCCACACACTCAAACCGCCCCTCCTTCTGCTTGCCTCTCCTCTTTTTCAAACAAAGAAACTTAAATGCTCCTAAAATGACACAATGCTATTAATGTGTTAATTTTCTGATTGTTTGAATGTGTATGTTTGTAGTCTTAACTATATTAGAAATTTGCTACAACTTTAACATACAAACAACTTGTGGAAGTTAGTTATAATGTTAGCTATTAATATCTCAATAACCAATAGACATATTGGGGCTGCTGTGGCTTGGTGGCAGAGTGGTTGCCTGCCAATCAGAAGGTCAGCAGTTCGATCCCCCAGCCATGCGTCGAAGTATCCTTGAGCAAGATACTGAACCCCAAAATGCTCCCGAAGCTGCGCCTTCAGTTTGTGAATGTTCTCATATGTAAGTCGCTTTGGTTAAAAGCGTCTGCTAAATGACTAAATGTAAATGTAAGAAAATAAATAAAATCATCTGGCCTCGACTCCTAAAGGAACAGTGACACTGCCCTGGAGGGGTCAGCACGCCCACTAATTGGTCAGATGGTTCTCTGAACTTCCTTGCCAAACGTTCTCTATAAAAAGACCCTCACTGGAACGCAAAGGGGGATTTTTATTTGTTACTGGTGTCCCATTCTGTCTCTGCATTGTCAAACCAACTTCAATCTTCAACTAATGATGTTAGTTACTATGTTACACTCAGTGCCTTCGCATGCTAACTAAGTCCTTTAAACTTGTCACTATCAACTTACAGATCACCTTTACCTGCTAGCACACAAACACACACCTCTAGTTGGCCTTCAGCCAAGCGACACTTCTGACCTACATGGCCTTACCGCCATCTTTACATTTCCCTTTTTTTAGCCATGCTGCTACTGCTTAGCTTCACCACAACTTGTGCTAAGGTAACTTCAGCTGGACCACACACTTCCTTTTGTTGACCCATTTTGCATCCAAGCAGCCATCTTGGACACGCACACACACACGCACGCACGCACACACACACCTGTTTGTCTGTAGTTTAGTGTACTTAGTTAGTCTTCGTAGTGTGTTTTTGCTTTGTTTACCTTTGTAAATAAATGCCGGTGTTTCATTCTGCTGCTCTCTTTAATGTCTCACCAGAGGGAATCCTTTGCCAACCTGTTCTATGTTTGAACTTCAAATCCTTCACCTGCTACCTATTAATGGTAATTTTGGGTTATAGTTATTGATTTAATTATGAGTTCCAAACTGATAGTAGTGTATTTTATGAGACTCAATCAATTAATTGGCTATCATTTCCTTTATAAAGGTGTTGCCCTGATGTCTTTATTAAGTTAAAGCATTATTTATGATTATCTTTTATAGTCTTGATAGCCAAGTCTAACTGATTGCACCAACATCAACTTGGTGCCCCTTTAATAACGGTAAACCCCAAGATTTGTATTGTGATCAAACAATAAAAAAATAAAAACTTTTCCCTTGACTTCTTGCTATTTTTTACTTTGTTTATTTTCATCTGAACTTGTTCAGTCAGCACTTTGGGCTGCATCTTTGCATGAAAGGTGCTATATACAAATGAAGTTGTTATTATGACTACATTGTAGTTACCTATATATTTACAGTGAACAAACTAAATGTGGAATTAAAACACACCTGCTGATGAACACAGACTGAAGGAAAAGCTCTTCAACTTTTATACTGAAACCTCAGAGTACAGGACTGTGATGTCACAGCTGACAGATGTGTCAGGTGTACTGTTGCTACCTGTGTCAGGTACTTTTCTTGGACTCACCCTGCCGTGCAGCCAGTCCTCACACACCACACACTGAATCATTTCATCCTCCACCTGGAGACAAAACCAGCCAATCGCAGAGAGACACAGATTTAGTAAAGGAATCAGAGCACACCTGGTGGACAGGTGTGAGGTAATGTTCAGATGTGTGTCTCACCTGGTCGTCTGGGTCTGGGTAAGGTCTGCTGCAGGTGCAGTAAACTCCAAAGAAGTTGTGACTGTATTTGTTCAGACTGTTGACCTCCTCCTTCTCCTGAAAGAGACACACACACGGTTTTGACAAGGCGAGGACACCTGACCTGAACATGACCTGTTTAAATTTGTATCTGAAAATCAACAGAAACAACCTGCAGTAACATTAAATTGAAATATTTATAAAGAGTAGACCTGCTGTAAATGAAAAGTGCAATGAGATCACTTACATTTACATTTAGTCATCTAGCAGACGCTTTTATCCAAAGCAACTCACAGGTGAGGAAGACAATGGAAGCAATATAACAACAGAAGGTAACAAGAAGCAGGAGTGCATAAAAAAAACTGGTCTGTCAGAGCCCAGCACAGGATCCAGAGCTGAGGAGAGGAAGGGGTTAATGAGCAGAGGTAGAAAGGAAGAAGAAGTCAGTGATGGTCAGTCAGGTGTTGGTGGAAGAGATGCGTCTTCAGGAGCTTTTTAAAGGCGGCTACAGAACCTGCTGATCTTGTAGGAGCAGGCAGATCATTCCACCAATGTGGAACGGATCCACTTCTGTTATGAATAGGCATCAATAAGTCAACAATCAGAGAAGAGGCCCCTGACCGGATGTAAACAGCTATGTGGGGACCTGACAGGGATTTAGGTATTTATGAGAACATCAAGTTGTGAGCGGAGAAATTACACACAAAATTAATGAAAAGAAGCAAAAAGACCTGCCGGGCGACGCAAGTAAAAATATTCAACTTGAGTGCAAAACTCGCGTGGGCTTTGCAGAGCGCCGTGTGGTGCTGCTTGGCAACACACAGCTGCTGAGCAGGGGGAGCGCTGAGGACAGAGCCGGGGAGCTTATGGAGGCATAAACACCTGGAGCCAGACTGGATTCTGCTCCGTTCCGGAGCCGTTTAAGTACCAGCGAGAAGAGAGCTCAGAGTTTGTTTTAAAAACACCTTTGGGAATAAAAAGTGGATTAATGTTCACCCTCGCTGCTCAACCTGTCAGCAGCAGCGAGCGGAGGTGCCGCCCTCCTTTGTCGTTATTGTAGCCGCCATCTGTGATGGCTGTTACTTCATGTTCATACGGAGACCGGACAAAACAGGAGATTGCTTGGAGATTAGATAATTAGGCGACGACTACCTGGAAAATTTTGCAAAAAGTGTGTCTGTTACTCTATTCCAGCTACTGGTTGTACTATGAACCAAGTTAGCACTAGCATTAGCCCTGATCAATTCGAACTCCATTCAGAAAACAAGCATTTTAAAAGTCATTTGCTTGTCGTCTTGCAGACAGACAGAAAAAGAATAAATTCAGACTTTTTACAACTCGGCATCTGTAATTTTGGCATCCTCTTCATCCATTTATTGTTTGTGTTCGTACCACTGTAGAAAGACAGTAAACTGGCTGTCAAACTCGCATAAATAACGTGAGGTGGGCTTGGTGTGAACACAGCGTCAGGGTTTGTCTTTATGGGTACCACACAACACATGGAGAGATTACAGCCATTCCTTCTGTTCTGCATCAGTACTGACCTCTGTTGCTTTTAGTGAATTAAATCATTCTTTAACTCACAGGGTAGAGTTTACACTGCAGCTCCATGAACTTCCTGTTTCCACAGTCACAGCGGAAGTTCCTACAGAAAACATAAGTCACATCAACATGGTAAGAGAAATGTTAGGCTGCGGTCACACCTGCCTCGCTTCGTTCGGCTGAATCGTGCTACAGTTCGTTTGCCCCGTGGGTGCGGTTCCTTTATCAGGTGTGAAAGCAGCAGTCGCACCAAAAGGGACCAAACAAGCGCCCCGAGAGCACCTCTTCAAGGAGGTTATTCATCTATATTAATAATTGTATTAATAGTCATCAATAGCTTTGATATTTATGCTAATAACCCGGATGACCTGCAATTTCTGGATGCTAAACTCAAACACCTCCGACAGGCTATCTAAAGATAAAGTTACCCTAAAGGGCACTGGCCTGGCCTCCAGCGCCACCGTAAGGAACCTCGGCGTTATCTTTGATCGGGTTTAACCTTCAACTCCCACATGAAACAAACTTCAAGGACTGCCTTTTCACTTAGCTCACATTGCAAAAATCCCATCATCTCAAAATAGACCTAGACTGCTGGGAGACTTCCCATGATGCACCTCTGTCCTCCTCTCCCTCTGCAGTCTCCTCCCATAAACACCTGTCACTAACTCGCCTTCTTCTCTCTCCCGGAGTTTTGTGCTTCCTCGTCCCTCTCTTCTCTCCTTCTGTCACTGTCAGCAGGTGATTCTGCCTCTGGAGCTGCAGACTCTGGATCAGTGACTGCAGATCTGTTCCTGCTCAACACACTCTACTACAATTATTATTATTAGTCTTATTACTGTTATTATCATTATAATTCCTTTAATTAATAAGCTACATGTAACTCGACAGCTCATGCACTATTACTTTATACTGTAATATTATCCTCAACCGGTTAGCGCACTATTATATTTTTGCTTTTTGCTGAGTCCTTCCATCCTTGTGTGCACGGACGTGACAGTGAGCTGCTGTTCCAAAGAGTTTCCCCTCGGGGATCAATAAAGTATTGCTGATTCTGATAATTATTACTGTTATTATTATTATTATTATATCAATATTACAACAACATTATTATTATTTTATCTTTTTTTATTGCAGAACACACAGAAGAAATGTGCTATTAAAATATATACAGAGGAGTAACATAACGTAATAATGGTAATAAAAAAATGTAGACTTAAGTGAAAACTACATAAACACTGCAACAATAGGATGTGACGACTGTGTGTCCTCGGCCTGTGGCCTGCTGATACATGACAGGGCCGCCTGCTCCTGGGAGGGCTGCTGATGTTCACAGGTCATTTAGCTCTTTGAAATCTGAGATTACAGAGTTGAACTTGTTAAAGTAAATGCTCCTTAGATCATTGAATGCTGCACATTGTCTCTCTCTCTCTCTCGTTGTTTCCCTGCCACTGTGCCTCAGATTTCTAAAACAATTCTAATGATATAGAAATGTGATAGGCTATGTTTGATCAATATTAAATGTAAAGGGGAGTACTGACCTCTTGGTGTAGAGTTCGAAGAGGTCGTGACCTTCGTGACATTTGTATGAACAGGCCAAACAGACTCCTGCTGCCTCTCCTCCCTTTGGTGTGCATGTGTTACAGGCATACAGCGCCTGGCGCTTCACATAGCCCTGAAACACACGCAGAAAGTAGTAAAGGGTTACAGCGGCAGAGTTACCTATCCCTACATATAGCAGTATATACACCTGTGAGCATGCTTTACGTCTGTGGCTGCTACGGCCGGCCCACGGGTCAAACAGAAAACGCATGCTGCGTTAATAAAATGAGTGCCGTTAAAATTCATATGCATTAACATGTTCATTTTGACAGCCCTAAT
>CM022481.1:27898421-27921546 GCA_011952105.1 Coreoperca whiteheadi | reverse complement strand
GTCATCACTTGTCTGACAGAAGTGAAAAGTCAGTAATCAATAAGTCATCCCATCCTGACGGAAGGTCGTCATACTGAAAGCAAATAAACGATCGATAATCAATCAGTACATCCTCCATTAGTCTGTGCCAGTCTCCAGCTAAGTTTCAGCTAATTTAAGTCTTCCGCCTCAAACTATGTCCATCACACACATTTTTTAAATCGAGTTGTACATGTTTCTTTTATTTCTTTTCCATGTACGTTGCATGTTATGTCTGTTTTCAGAATGGACCATGAGCCTGAAATTAAAGTTGACGATGAACATTAGACATCTGAAACGACGTGATGAAGACTTCAGAAATGTTCCTGCAGTGTTAACGCTGTTAATATGCAGCTTTTTCTGTGGGACCTCTGCTTTCAACGCAAACAATATTAAATCTGACCTGACCTCCGTTCACCGTAGCAGAGTGCAACAGACTCTCTGAGCCAGACTCCATTCATTTTCCAGCCAGTTTAATTTCAGTCAGTTGAACGTCGAACACTGATGTTTCCTGCCGACCTCCATCTTGCTCTGTTTATTTACACACAGACATTCAGCAGCCTGTTAGCCGTCTATTAGCCGGTTAGCTAATTAGCTCGTGTTTTTATCAGCTCTTACCTTCCTTCGCGCTGATTCTTTCAAATTAAAACTCTGCTGCGGACTCGTCTTTACTCCACTGTCGGTCCACAGTGGTCCAGGAAGTCTCGTCTCTCTTTTCCTGTTTTATCACCTGACACCTATGGATGACGTCATCCACAGGCAGCCCCATCTGCTGTTCAAACAGCATCCCTACGTCATTTTCAACTAACTCCTCCAGCTGTAATGACGAATTTACACTGATGCATCAGAGGAGTGTTTCATGTGTTACTGAGCCTCAATGCGGACCCGGGGCCTGCACCATGAGGCCGGTTCAGCTGGCTAGCCAGATCTGTTGAAGCTTAGTTAGTGCCGATCCTGGGTTTGAGCTACTGTGACAGCAGCTCGGCTTTAATCAGGGTTCGTTGCCATGGTATCTGACGCTGCACGGCTGACCTGCTCCGGGGCAGGTTATGTTCTGGATTCGAGATCTCAGATTTAAGTTTGACCAATCAGCTGTGAGTAAAAAATATATATATATATATATAGATGACGTAACTAATTCCCAGCCTCTGTTGCAGCCGCTTCATCTTTTCTGCCAAATCCTGAGGACATCTCAGACTGTTAGAAGAGCTCTTCTTAGAGAGAGTTTTTAGGGACAAAGCCCCTGGACCTTCCTGATACGTACTTGTATGAACGATACAGAAGGAATCTGTTATATTTGTGAACTTCTTGAGCCGCACATAACACATGTGACTCGTCGAGGCCACGCCCTTACTGTACCGCACATGCTCTGTACTGCGTTGCGTCTTTTTGCACGTGGTACATACCTGTATGTGATGCAGAGAACCTTGGGAGAAACAGGGTCTGTGGAGGCGTTTGCAGGGGGGTCTTTGCACTGCAGCGGTCCATAAGTGGCTTCATTGTTCCCTGGACATTTATCTGCCGTGTCCACAAAGGAGGGCTTTTAGAAAGCTGCCAGTAAGATATATTGACAGGGTGACACATGAACCGTTTAACCCTTCACATTCAGGTTCTTAATTTTTTTTCAAAAAGCAGATTTTACTGATGCGTTAATGCAATCAGCAGTCTTCCTCCAACAGTCTTCTCTTGCTTTGGCAGCAGAGACCGTGTTACTGCTGCTTCAGATACAGTTGTATATTCTGCATATTTCTGAAGAAGCAGCTCTCGCTCCTCCACAGAAGAATATACAGCTCTCGCTCTCTCCATGTCGAACGCGATTGGTTGTTTAGTGCCGACGTCGTGACGTGACGTAATCCCAGCTGAAAGATCAAAGCCAGAGTTGACAGAGAAAGTTGATGAGCTGCGTCGTCAATAAAGCCTGATTGCATCGGTTTGGTTTTGTCCTGTAACCCCGAGTTTGTTCAGCTGCCTTCATGGTTCAGGGCCCAGGCTGCATTTATCCAGCAGCTGATCAAACATGTTGAATCAGAGTTTTAGTGTCAAGGTTTGTGGAGAAAGAAGATAATGCTTTATTGATCCTCTGAGGGAAAACTTGGTTGTTGCAGCAGCACCAGGACTGATAAATAAAAACAAATAATACAAGGTAGATAAAATTTAAATAATAGAAGTAACAGAAACTATACCAGAGCAATTATAAAACAAAATTACGAGGTATAGTATAGTACAGTACAATATAGTATAATACTGAATAGTATAGTAAAGTATACTATACTCATACTATGAGTATCAGAATCAGAATTGGCTTCACTGGCCAGGTATGTGTACACATACATGGAGTTTGACACCGTTTTTTTTGTGCGCTTTATGTACATACACAGACGCAGACGTAGGTGTGGCTAAAAAAGCAAAACAACAACAGTCATATCTGTGAACAGTGCGACAATTAGTGAACATGGTGTGACGGATCTGCAGCGATGTTTCCTGACCCTGGACCTCTCTAAGTCCTGGATGGAGGGCAGGTGCTCTGCAGTCCTGACTGCCCACTGTAGTCTGTTCCCGTCCTGTTTGGTGGCCGAGCAGAGCCAGACAGTGATGAAGTGCAGAGAGCAGACTGGATCATTGCAGAGTAGACCTGGATCAGCAGTTCCTGAGGCGGCCTACGGCTTTTAGCTGGTGGAGTTCAGGAGTGTACCAGGGTGCGGTGCGAGTGAAGGTGACAGTCCGAGTTTTCAGCGGTGCCAAGCTGTCAAGAAGGTGATGGAGTTCGTTATTGTAGTGTGATACCAGGTCATCGGTGGAGATTAAGTGGTCTTTGCTGGGGAGGCAGTTGATTGCAGAGGAGAGGGTAGATGAGTTAAAATGATGGGGGCCAGCTGCAGCACAGACTTTCAGGCAGGAGGGGGACACACCGTCTGGTCCTGGTGCCTTCCTGATCTTCTGCCTCCGAAAGAGCAGACACACATCCTCTTCACTGATCCTGAGTGCAGGTGGGGGGTCAGTGGGGAGGAGTGAGGGCGTGGCAGGGGGTGTGGGTGGTTGATTGGTGTCGGGGCGGGTGAGGGGTGTGAATGTGGGCTTATTAAACCTACAGTAAAACACATTCAGGTTGTCAGCCAGTTGGTGAGTCTCCGCGGTGGGGGGGGGGTGGTTTCCTGTAGCTGGTTATCTCTTTCAGGCTCCCCCACACTGACGCAGGGTCGTTGGATGAGAACCTGTTTTCCAGCTTCTCAGTGAAGCTCCTCTTGGCCGCCCTGATCTCCTTCGTCAGAGAGTTTCTGGCCTGGTTATACAGGACCCTGTCCCCCCTTCTGTAGACCTCCTCCTTGTTCCGACCAAGCTGCCTGAGTTTAGCTGTACACCAGGGGTTATTGTTGTTGGATGTGCAGAAGGTTCTAGTCAGCACACAAATGTCCTCACAGACACTGATGTAAGATGTCACAGCGTCAGAGAGTTCATCCAGGTCTGTGGCTGCAGCCTCGGAAACCCTCCAGTCAGCGCAGCCAAAGCAGGCCTGTAGTTCCAGCTTCGCCTCGTTGGTCCATCTCCTTACAGTCCTGACCACAGGCTCAGCAGGTTTTAGTTTCTGCCTGTATGTCGGGAGCACATGACCCAGACTGTGATCAGAGAGTCCCAAAGCTGCATGTGGGACAGAGCGACAGGCGTCCTTTAATACTGTGTAACGATGGTCCAGAGCGTTAGTTTCCCTGCTGGGACACTTAATGTGCTGTCTGTGTTTTGGAAGTTCATGGCTGAGGTTTGCTCTGTTAAACTCCCCAAGAACAATGAGCATAGAGTATGAGTATACTGTACTATACCTTAGAACACCAGACCTGCTGGAGCCGGTCCGGTGTGGACTGGTCAGTGTGTTTTATCCTGTTTCAAAGAGCATGACGGAAACTTTTACCTGGTTATGTCTCTGTTACCACGGAGACGTGCCGTTTGTGAGGTGAAGGTGACTTTCAGGTTTATCAGATAAAAGCAGTTTATCAAAAACCTTCAGGAACACTGCTGTTCAAATAGGCCAAGTTAACCTCTCCAATAATAATAACATTAAGGATATTACTACTACTAATAAAATAATAATAATAATAACTACATTTCATGTACTTTGTAGCTCAAACTTCATAGTCAATAAATACTGTAAATGTTTAATCAAAATTAGTAAGAAAATATTAATTTTCTGCCAAATAATTTTGAAATATTTTGATGACATTTTAAGTAATTTCACAAAACCTTTATTATTATTATTATTATTATTATACATAGAGGACAAATCAGCTTCTGGGTCCGCCTTCTATGTCTGTCCATCCAATCACATCAGTCTATAAAAAGAGTCAGCTCTGCTGCAGAGACTGCTGCTTCTGGTCACGGCGTTGGGGATCAGTAAGGACATGGAGCGTCGTCAGAGCCTGGAGGAGCAGCTCAGGTGTCCCGTCTGTCTGGACGTCTTTACTGAACCACTGATGTTGCAGTGTGGACACTCTTACTGCAGGTAAGACCCCACCTGTCCTGCCTCCTCCTGTCCTGTCCTCACCTGTTCTCAGCGGTCTTGTCCTCACCTGCACAGGTGTTGTGTGCGCTCCATGACAATGGACTTGCTCGGTCAGCTGCATTGTCCTGTGTGTCGCTGTGCTGTAGACGGAGACAGTCCTGCTCCCAACGTCAGTTTGGCTCGAATCATTGAGGCTCTGCAGGTAAAACTCAAACTCAAATCTAAATTTTTAAAAAGGTCTTTACTCGTGCCTTAACAAATGAGGCATCTGATCCTAACCCTATTTTCACAAGTTATTATTTTAAATATTTTTATTAACCTATCGTTTTGTTCTTCTTGACAGGAAGTGAGTGTTTCAGGGGGAGCTCAGCCTGAGTCGTGTCCTCAACATCACAACCCGCTCAGCCTTTACTGTGAGGATGAACGAATGGTGATCTGTGGCCTCTGTGGAAGCATCGGTGCTCACCGGGGACACAAAATCACACCTGTGAGCTCCGTCTACAGTCACATGAAGGTAAGAAAAAACAAAATCACACCTGTGAGCTCCGTCTATAGCCTTAAAAATACATAAATATCAAATATCTAGGTTCTATACATGCATTTATTAAGAAGATTTGTATGTGAACGATGGTCTGTCTCTTAGGTTGTAAGGTGTATAAATTGAAACGTTTTTTATGATTCTGTTTATTTTTGTACAAACATTTTTCTATTAATAATTTTTCACAAATATGATGTTGCTGGATGTAATTTGCGTAAATATGTGATTTTAAGAACAGTGTTCATTGGCTGACAGTTAAAGGTAAACCTAAACCAGTTTGATGTTGTTGACTCAGTGCAGATAAGCAGCCATTAGCTCACATCATATCACGATGAGATTAACAACCAGGAGTTTAATGTTGCACACAAATCAAATATCACCTTTGTGTTTCCAGTTTAACAATAAGGTCACATGTTATTACATGTTTCTTACCTTGAGAGCGCACACACAGTGAGGAGCGGTCAGATGTGAGCTTCAAAGCAAATCCATTAAAATTAGAACATCACACAACTCTTCTCCAGTGCACCATGCTTTAATGTTTGCAGCTATCATCAGGGTGAACATAATCACGAACATAACAGTAATACTACACACTGTACACTATAACCGATGTGACCTTCACCAGCGTACCATTTTGGGTCGTAACCTACAAACAGTCAGCTGAAGAAAATGGCGGCAACTGTTTGCTCAGACGTCTTTATCACTGTGGGCTCATCAATTAATCCTGTTTCCAAAAATATAATGAGAGAAAGAGATTAATCTGTGATGACTGAGAGCTGTTTAAAGGGTAACCCAAACAGTGTTCCAACCACCCGCAGGGACAGGCACTGGGCTTGGCTGTGTTGTCAATCTGGCGGCAGGTACAGGGGCGGGAACACTCCTCTTACAGTAAACTGGTTCTAGGGATGTGGAACGTGACCTCTCTGGTGGCAGAGAATTGAAGCTGGTGCAGAAGGTGGAGCAGTTGGCAACTAGACATAGTTGGGCTCACCTATATGCAGAGCACCAGCGCTGGAACCAAACCCCTGGAGAGGAGCTGGCTCTTCTCCTTATTTAGTAACCCAGGGGGAAAGGTACTCAGTGGGTGTAATAATACTCTCGAGTTCTCGCCTGAGAGTTGCTGTGTTGGAGTTTTCCCCAGAAAGAGAGGAACACCTCTATATTACTGAGGGTCGCAGAGAGTAAAGCGGACTGGGTTTATGCATTGAAAAGCAGCTCTGAATATCTGGTCCTCGAGAGGACGCTGCCTAGGGACCCCATATTATACATTTTGCTTCCGCTTTACTGATTCTTATTTCCATTTTCCTTCTTTAATGCCTTCTTTGAGACCTTGTAAACTTTTTCATTCCCCTTCACCCCTATGTACGCTGGCACCCATAAAAATTTAACTAGTCCTCCCTGGCTTGTTATTCTTGTAACTGAGTAGAGAATTTCATATAGTATATCCTGTCAACTTGAATGAAATGACATTAGACTAACTAGAGCTGAAGCTGAGTCTGTACATATTATGATATTGTCAATTTTCACTTTTTCCACCCAACGTAATGCAACTAAAATTGCACCCATCTCCACTGCACAAACAGCTAAATTATTAGATGTTCTTCTATTGATTTCATTCCTCTTGCTGGGACCACCACACCCATTCCTGTTACCCCTGTTTCAGGGTTCTTAGTGCCATCTGTATATATTTGAGTATAGTCTTTATATATCTCAGTAATATAACCATTAAACGCCTCAACCAGATCAGCACTTTCCTCTTTCCTTTTACTCTCTAATAGATACCAATCTACCTCTGAACACTTCATCTTCCAAGGGCCTATAGCTGGAAGCACTATTGAAGAACAGATTTTCATATCATACACCACAAGCTCTTTTGCTGTTATATTCCCTATATGACCAAAGTTGTCCTTTTTACTTCTTTCTTTCCTCCAGCATTCCTTCAGCACTTCTTTCGTGGGGTGCGAGTCATTATGCCCCTGCCCCCAGTAACTTGTTATTATATGCTGTCTCCTTAGTTCCAGGGGCATCTCTCCTACCTCTACCTGGATAGCTGAGACAGGCGACGTCTTAAAAGCTCCACAACTCACTCTCAATGCCTGAGCCTGAATCACATCCAATTGTTTTAAATGGGATCTAGCTGCTGAAGTATACACTATACTGCCATAGTCCACTGTAGATCTTATCAGGGACACATCAATTATTTTCAGTGCTTGGCAACTTGCCCCCCATTCTCTACCAGTCAAACATCTCATTACATTTATTACTTTTTCCCACTATTCTTTTAATATGATCTGCCCATGTTAAACGGGAATCAAAAAGCACCCCCAGGAATTTGAATGTTCCTGCTCTTTCTATTTCTTTCCCATACATCCTTATTTTCAGTCTTTCATCTATTCTTTTATTAGTAAAGAAAACACTTTGGGTTTTTTCCACTGAGAATCTATTTCCCCATTCTTTCCCCCACTCCACCACTTTATCTACAGCTCCTTGCACTTTTCCAACTACATAATCCATATTTGTCCCCCTCTTCCACAGAGCCCCATCGTCTGCAAAAAGTGACCTACCTATATCAGCTGGAATCTGAACATATATCATTAATCATTATTATGAATAGGAGTTGGCTTACTACACTACCTTGAGGTGTACCATTCTCTACAGTATACTGATTTGACAGTTCTGATCCTATACTTACTTGGATATTCCTTTCACACAAAAGACCTTTTATGCAATTGAAAACTCTTCCTCCAATCCCCAAGTTTTGTAACTTAATTAGAAGTCCTTCCTTCCACATCATATCGTAAGCTTTTTCTATATCCAAAAACACTGCAATTACTGCCTCTTTATTTTCCTGGGCTTTCCTTATTTCATTCTCTAGTCTAACAACTGCATTACTCCCATTATCTACCCTCTCATTCCCTGTAATTCCTAAATGGGCCGGCTGCTGAAATTGCACAACAAAATAGGATTAATAATTAACAGGCAGGTAGGTGTCTGGTAAGCAATGAGAGTAATGAGGTGCAAGTGTGGAGTGGAACCACTCACTGCAGGCTGACGAGGGAGAGTAAAACCAGGTGTGTGAGGGGTGGAGCAACCAGGGGTTGTTGTAGGGCACGAGAGACTAATGGCAGGAAAACAAACAAAACATATGAGGAGGAGAATCTCTCTAACACAAAAAATAACTTAACAAACCCAAAACCATGACAGTACTAGAAAATCTAATATCAGATTATCATATTGACTTATTCTGTCTGACTGAGTTATAATTTACCAAAACTAAATTATAACTCATTCGAAAGCCTTGTTCTTAGTCTTTCGAACCCAACGTGGAAAACAAGACAGCCAGTCCTATTTGTTATAGTGTACCGCGCTCCTGGTCCCTATTCTGAGTTTTTATCAAGTTTAGTCTCCTTTATTTTTCATGGGGACGTTGAAAATGATAGCCTTAGGACTGCATTTATCTCATAATTAGATTGAATTCGCTTCCAAGTGTACATAAACCCACTCACTGTTTTAACCACACCTTCAACCTTGTTCAGGTGTATGGTATTGAAATTGAACATTTAACAGTCTTTCCACAGAATCCTTCATTTTCGGACCATTATTTAATATCTTTTGAACTCCTATTACTGGACTACATGCCATTAATCCAAAACCACTACACTAGAGGTCTATCTGATAATGCTGTAGCTAAATTTCAGAATCAAAATCAGAATTGTATTTATCCCCATGGGGAAACTCTTTGTAACAGCAGCTCACTATCATGCCAGTGCACACAAGAATAGAAGTACTAAGCAAAAAAGAAAAAAATATAATACACTATAATACAGGTTGAGTACCAAGTGGGTAAATGTATAAATTTCAATTTTAAGGAAGTGATTCCATCGGCAGAGGACTCCTATGCTAATTTCAGTCTCTCTCAAATTGATCATCTTGTTGATAGTGCTGTAGACTGACTATGAATGTCACTCAACTCTGTTGCCCCTCTAAAGAAGAAGATAATAAAAAAAGGTTAGCTCTATGGTAAAACCCCCAAACTTGCAAATTAAAATAAACATCATGAAAACTTCAACCAGTCTGAAAGAATCAAGTTTATTCTGGATGAAACTTCCCTGAATAAATACAGGTAAAAAAAAACCCCATTATTATTAATATAAAATTCTATGTGGTACTCGCATTCTGCAACTGTATGCGCTCTTACTTCCTGCTCGCTCTTTCGCGGCAGATGGCCGCCCACCCTGAGTCTGCTTCTACTTGAGGTTTCTGCGTCTTAAAAGAAAGGTTTTGCTTGCCACTGTCGCCAAGTGCTTGCTCATGGTGGGATTTGTTGGATCTCTGTAAATAGAGCCCATGGGGGAAGCCATGTCCATTTCCCTGGTGGAGGTCACTGAGGTGATTAAATGCTCTGCAAAGATGCCAGGTGTGGATGAGATTCACCCTGAGATGCTGAAAGCTCTGGTCATTGTTGGAATTTCATGGAGATTGGGAACAGTACCTGTGAACTGGCAAACCAGGGTGGTGGTTCCCATTTTATAAAGTGGACCAGAAGGTGAGCGCCAACTATCAGAGTATCACACTGCTCAGCCTCCCTGGAAAAGCTTCTGTCAGGGTGCTAAAAGGAGACTCTGGCCCGATTGGTGATCCTCAGATTCAGGAGGATTGATGTGGAATCTGTCCTGATCCTAGATCAATGGACCAGCTGTGTACTGTTGCAGGGATCCTGGAGGGTGACCTAATGGTAACCACAGGATTGCATCTCTGCTCTTTGCAGATGCTGTGGTTCTGTTGGTTTCATCAGACTGTGACCTCCAGTGAGCACTGGGACAGTTTACAGCTGAAGCAGCAGGATGAGAGTCAGCTCCTCCCAGTCTGAGGTCTTGGTAATCTGCTGGAAAACAGTAGATTGTTCCCTTTAGATTGGAGTGAGTCACTGAGATTAGAATGGAGTGGGAGGTCGACAGGTAGATTGGTGCAGAGTTAGCAGTAATGTGGACTCTGTATCAGACTGGGGTGGTTCAGAGGGAGCTGATCCTAAAGGTGAAGCTCTGGATTCACCAGTGGATTTTTATTCTAGTCCTCAGATGTAGTGCTGGTCTCTGGGTAGTGACTGGATCCAAGCAGCTGAAATAGGTTTTCTTGGCAGGATGTCTGGGCTCAACCTTAGAGTAAGGGAGAGGAGCTCAGAATAGAACCTCTGCTCCTTCATTTTGAAAGGTGGCTCAACAGCTGATCAGGATCCTCCTGGACTCCGGGCACATCCAGATGGTAGGAGAACCCAGAGTAGACCCAGAAGAAGCTGGAGGGAATATACTGTATATTCCTTGTATAGGACTACCTTGTATAGCCTGCTGCCACCGGTACTGTGACCCGGCCCCGGATAAGCGACAGAAAATGGATGGATGGAATAAACTGAAAAAAGTAACATTTAGAGAGTAAAGTTGACCTGTTAAAGGGTAATGATAGTTCCTGGTCGTTCTGCTGTTAATTACATGATTCTTCAATACTAAAGGATTTATTTTACCTGTCTGTCTGTCTGTCTGTCTCTCTCAGGAGGACATTTCCTGTCTGATGACAGAGTTTCAGCATCATAAACGTAAACTGGAGGATCAGATCTGTAAAATGGCCTACAACAAATCCAGGATCACTGTGGGTGATGTCAACATTTACACTTTACTGTTGTTATTGTGTTTCTGTTGTTTTTTAATAATCTGTTGTTCCACGTTGAATCCTCATCATGTATCTGTTTAATATACGATCCTCTGTCACCACAACTGGAGAAACCATTAACAAAACCTCCTCATGCTAAGAGCTGGAAGACATTCATAGTGGTGACCTCAGTTGTTCACATGAAAAGTGAAAAGGGGCGGCTGTGGCTTGGTGGCAGAGAGGTCGCCTGCCAATCAGAAGGTTGGTGGTTCGATCCCTCAGATCCCCATCCGTCGAAGTATCCTTGAGCAAGATACTGAACCCCAAAAATGCTCCCAAAGCTGCGCCTTCGGTTTGTTATCCAAGTCGCTTTTGATAAAATTGTCTGCGAAATGACTCAATGTAAATGTAAAGTCATAGAAATAGCTGTGTAAAGTATGAAAAAAGAGAGCTGAGAGAGTACATTCTCACCTCCCTAACAACTGACCAGTCACTGAGAGAGGTGGGTATGATGTCAGATTGATCAAGTTACAGAAATGGTCATCCCCTCTCTCTCCCCTGCCTTTCCTGTCTCTCTATACTGGCACTATCAAAACAAAAATAAAAAAACAAAATAAACAAACCAGGGTACGGACACAGCCCCCCCTAATCTGACATCAAACAGGTGTGGTGGGAGGAAGCTTACGAAGCTATTTGACCTTCCATTCAAGTATAGTCAGTCATTCTACCGCTTGTTCCCGTTAGGGGTCGCGGGTGACTGGAGCCATCCCAGTGACTTTGGGCCTTAGCATTCAAGTATACTAACAGCTTAATTAAGAGTTTAGATCAGAAACACACACTCTCCTGCCCAAAAGAAAAAAAAGCAGTACATGGTTTCCAGATCATTTGACAGTATGACTGTAATAACTTTCATTTTGTATTTTTTGATAGCTGACAATGCGCGATTTCCGGAGCAATTACATTTCAAAAGAATCATTAAATCCATGTGAAACCTTCCTAGATAATCATTCATTTTAAGTAAAAACGAACAGTAAATATACGTGTTGAAAAATAATATTATCAAATAACTCTTTTAATGCAAAGTGAATAATCTATATTGCTATAAATAATTAAGATTACCAGTTAACCACACTGTAAGATTCATAGGATTGTTGTGTGTTTCTAAATTAATAATCCAGGTGAGCTCAGGTGTCTGATAGACAACATCATGATGAGCTCAGTAAATAAGAGTTTCCCTGAGAATATCACTGATCTCAGTTCAGACACAGTGTTGTCAAATTAGTTGAGATCACTTTTCCCCTGCTTTGCTTAAACTGGAAGTAATGAAAGAATAAATTCCATCTAAAATCTTGATGTGAATTGTATAACACGAGAAATATTAAAACTTAAATCTGCACTAGTAACTAGAAGTGAATATAACCAACATTATTTTTAAGAAATTATAGTAAGAGTGTTTTAATAACAAAATTAATGTGTTAACAGGAACGGAGATTATTACATGTGTAAAGCTTGAAGCGCTGAGCCTAGTGAGGAGAGGTCAGGGGTGAACGTGAGGCAGTCTGATGGTTTCTCTGGATTGCCAAATAAGGAGACAATCGAAGCAGTGTATCTCAACAGCTGTACATCACTCACCAGGCCGTGTATGTGCTGGGGAAATGTCAGTTTGTGTAATATGGGTGAGAGTTCAGAGGTTCCCTTTCAAGGGAACTTCAACGCTGCGTCAGCTGACGCTATGGGGAACGCCTTCAGCGTGACTGCCTCTGAATCTCTGTATCAACACGTGACGCACACCGGCGGAACCGGAAGTATAAAGGGAGCCGGCTTCACTGTTGTCATCAGGCTTCTGATCTTCAGCAAGCGCGCTGGGTCTCTGTGGAAATGATGATTGTGAAGCGGTTTTGGCAGTGCTTTCCTCCATGCCCGCGGATTATCCCCACCGGTAACTCACGTGTTTTGATTGGCTGTTTTGGGTTGAGAGCACGCTCTGTCAGCCCTCGAGGTTGACCGCGAGCAGCGTGAGCGTCTCCTCGGGAGCTCGCTCCGCTTGGGGCTGGTCCCGTGGCTGCTGCGGCAGCCCGGCGATGAGAAAAGGAACGGGAGGACACTGCTCATCCGCTAATTCCCACCCGTTTTTGGGACCGGAAGCCCGCATCGCGGCATTATCCGACCGGAACGGAGAAGGTTCGCCAAACAGGGGCCCAGCTGCTGCTCGTGGCCCCGTTCTGGCCCGCCAGAATCTGGATCTCGGGCCTGGTAGCCCTCCTGGATGGCCCCCCGTGGTAGATTCCCGTCAGGAGGGACCTGCTGTTGCAGGGCCAAGGCGAAATATTCCATCCCCAGCTGGGGAAATTGAAGCTGTGGATCTGGCCCCTGAGGGGGACCATCTCCGAGCTGTTGGTCTCTCTACTGAGGTAGTTGAGACAAGCTTACACTCTAGAGCCCCCTCCACGAGGAACTGTATGCGGGTAAGTGGAACATTTTCACTACATGGTGCCAGGAGCGCCATCTTGACCCAGTTCACTGCCCGATGGCTTCAGTGCTGGAGTTCCTCCAAGGCTGGTTTTTTCGGCTGGACTCTCCCCCGCTACACTTCAGGTGTATGTGGCTGCGATCGCAGCATTCCAGTTTGGTGGATGGTTGCTTGCTTTGGAAGCACCGCTTTGTGACCAGTTTCCTTCATGGCACCTTGAGGATGAGGCCTCCGGTTCGAGTCAGAGTCCCACCGTGGGATCTGATAGTGGTGCTGGATGGATTGACCACAGCACCGTTTGAGCCACTGGACGATGCATCGGACAGGTGTCTGGCCTTAAAGATGGCATTTCTGCTGGCCATGACTTCTCTCAAGAGAGTGGGAGATCTGCAGTCCCTGTCGGTGGGTCCTGCTAACCTGGAGATCGTTCCAGGCGCAGTTAGAGCCATCCTGCATCCCAGGTCGGGTTATGTACCTAAGTACCCACTGAGGTGGCCCGGCCCGTAGTCCTGCAGGCATTCCATCCTCCTTCAGAGTCTGCGGAATGGGAAGGTAGGCTGCAACTGCTTTGTCCAGTGAGAGCTGTGGAGATTTATGTCCGGAGGACATCCCAGTGGCGCAATTCGAACCAATTGTTGGTATGCTTCGGGCCCCCTCGTAAGGGCTGCCTGGCTACCAAACACACTATAGCAGGTGGATAGTTGAGGCTATCATTTCGGCATACAAGGTGAGCGGTTTGCCATCACCTCTGTTGATAAGAGCTCACTCGTGGAGTGAGTATGGCATCCTCCAGAGCTTGGTGGTCGGGAACCCCCCTCTCCGATATATGCAACGCTGCGGGATGGTCCTCACCTCACACCTTTGTGAGATTTTACAGCCTAGACCGCTTAAATAATCCAGGATCTGTGGCTCTCTTGTCCTGAAGTGTGCCCTGCTGGCTTCACACTCTGACAGGCATCCCTTTAGCATGGCGGAGTTGGTACTGCGTTCCCCATAGCGTCAGCTGACGCAGCGTTGAAGTTCCCTTGAAAGGGAACGTACCAGGTTACGTATGTAACCATGATTCCCTGATAGGGAACGAGACGCTGTGTCTCGCTGCCATACTTCCGGCATGCCTGTGAGCGGCTTGCTTCAGTCGATCAGATGACTGACCAGCTCCCTTTATACTTCCGGTTCCGCTGGAGTGCGTCACGTGTTGACTTAAACCCAATCAAGATTGGTCTAAGTTGATACAGAGATTCAGAGGCAGTCACGCTGAAGGCGTTCCCCATAGCGTCAGCTGACGCAGCATCTCGTTCCCTATCAGGGAACCATGATTACATACGTAACCTGGTACGTTTTGTTGTGTCTTAAGGACATAGATAAAACAGAAAGAGAGAGAGAGTATAATGGTTATTTCCTTGTGCCTCCTCATAAGACCACATCATAAAGAAGGAAAACGTGAGCAGGGTACCATGTGCCAAAAGAGACTTCAAGAACTTCATCACTTTCAAAGGAATTGAGCACGAAATAAAGGATTAACCATTTTACAAGTGATAGAGGATCACTATTTGGCCTGAAGTTTCTTTGCTCACACTACTATTCATCGATTTATTAGTTAATTTATGGTAGTAAAAAGTTAGGTTGTTGTGTGTCCTATCTTAACAGGTTCTTAAAGGTTACTTTAGGCAATGTAATTAACAGTCCCTTGGGGCTCACAGCCGAGCCACTAAAACCCATCCTAGCACCATAACAAGAGCCCAGATTAATAAGAGAACTGCCGTTAACAAGCTCAGTTAGTTTGACGCAAACGGGCCATTCAGTTGGTTGCTGTATCAGAGAAAGCAGGGTAAGTATACTTTAGGGTAATACTAAGGGTGCTTTTGCATCTCTAGTTCGGTTCATTTGGTCCGAACCATGGGCAAACAATTATACATTGTAGCATTTTTCTGCTTTTTTGGTTCCTTTTCACACCACACTGATTGCTTTAGTCTGAACCAGTTGAAAAAAAACAAAATGCAGTCACATTACAACATCCACATCACTCATTGACCATGGCATATTTCCTAAACTGCTTTTCAATTGGTCAGAATTTACGTGCAAGAAAATTCCAACAGAAGAGGAAAAGCCAGCAAACAACAACACAACTATGGAGAGACGGCTGCGGGCTGGTTTTGTCCCTGTTCAGAATCTGTTACACTGTTTGTATCCACCACAATATGCAGACAAGGTATTTCTATAAAGAAGTGCGGATGCGGCTTGAAAACAACCTTCTAAAGCACTGCAAACGGCGAGCGCGGATTGCTCGTCACTTCAAGTGGAGGTGTGCATTAATTTTTAACTCTGACATGCTCCGACATGATCTTCCGAAAATATTACGAAATATGACTACGGCAGCTGGTTTAGTCCAAAAATGATCAGTATTTTTTGCAGTTGGGTCTGTTCGAGGTCGGATCACGTTCTCACCACAAATGAACCGCTCCAGAGTTCGTTTGAAAGCTTACCTCATCAAGGAGGTCTCGGTACACTTGTTTGGTCCGCTTTTGGTGCGACTGCTGCTTTCACACCTGACCAAACGAACCGCACCTAAGGGGAACACAAACTCTAGTACGATTCAACCGAACTAAATGAGGCAGGTATGAAAGCACCCTAAGAATCTGACCCTTTAAACGGAGAGCTGGTCCAGTACCTCCTATACGGGTTTAATGGGATCTGTTTCTGTTCGAGCAGTCAGCCAATAGGAGGTCACAAGCTTAACTGCTGCTTTCTGTCCAATCAGAATGAGTCTGACGTGCTGAAGTGGGTGGTGAGGAAGGAGTTTGGTGAATTGCGGCGCTGCCTAGAAGTGGAGGAGGCAGGTTTCATGCAGCAGGTGGAGACATTGGCTGCAGTCCTCATCTCATCCCTCCAGAACCAGACAGAGCAGTTAAACCAGAACCTGAACCGGCTGCAGGAGGCCCAAAACACCCTGCATGACCTGAGCAACGAGGGGCGCCTGGACTTCATCATGGTACTGTCAGTCTGTTGCAGTCTCTGATCAGTCCATTATGTAGTGCAGGACACCAGGTGTTGCGGTCGAATAGTCTTTCTTGCTTAGGAAGGTTCCTAACTGAGTGAAATGATCTGGAAGTATCTAAATGGCTGTTGCAATGGCGGTGTTGGAAGTAGAAAAGGTAAGGAGGACCCAGATGCAGACAGTAAACTTGAGGAGTCGAGTATTTATTGGTTATTACCAGCAGGGAGGCAGGCAAACTTGGAACCAGGCAGGCGGAAAGAACCAACATCTCCTGGAGAAATACTAGGGAGGTACAGCAATGATAGAACACAAGGACAAGGAAACGCACAAACTAAATACACCCAAAG
The DNA here is from genome assembly GCA_011952105.1 of Coreoperca whiteheadi. Lineage (NCBI taxonomy): Eukaryota > Metazoa > Chordata > Actinopteri > Centrarchiformes > Sinipercidae > Coreoperca > Coreoperca whiteheadi. Next base: position 27,905,043 of record CM022481.1, on the reverse strand, counting down.
GGACAGGGAGACAACGAGACACAGGTGCAGAACAGACACAGGTGAACGCAATCAGGGAATTGGGGACAGGAAGTAAAACAGGACAGACAGAGGGGAACAGACGCATACCAAAATAAAACAGGAAGTCAAAGAAACAACCCCAAAATACAGACTATACAATCAATTTCAGAGTAAGACAAAAATTAATACAGGAAACTTACAGAACTCAGGCAGACTAGGGACAGACTAATAACCAAACCAAATACTCCACAAAACCCCAAAAACACCCTATATAACCAAAACCATAACAATGGCAACCATGATAAGAGCTGTTCGAATTCTCTAAATGCTAAGAAAAGGTGCTTCAGTGCTTCCTTTCATATTTTCTTTAGCATAGGATACACTGGACAATACATTATGAAAGGAAAGGAGATAATGCCGTGCCACCTTTCACCCGTTCACGTAAAGCAGACAAAGGGAAAGGGAGTGTGTGAATATGGACAGAAGTGTTAATGTGATAAAAACTTTCTTTGATCATGAAGCCTGATCTTGCTCTTCTGTGGTTTATCAGTTAAGTGTATAAACTAGACTGCGGACTGGAGTCTGTGTTAACAGACATTCAATTAATTTCAATTCCATTTGCCTTTACAATCTGTAACATACGACACCCCCTGTCCTTAGATCCTCGATTCAATTAAGGAAAAACTACCAAAAAAACCTTTGAATAGGGATAAACAATGATAGGAACTTCAGGAAGAGAAGCAGAGGAGGGATCCCTCTCCCAGGACAGACAGACAGGAAGTAGTTGTGCGTACAGAATAGATTCACAACAGAAAATCATAGTATACACGATTATGATGACAAAATGTAGATTGTCAAGCATTGATGAAGAGGATGGATCCAGAAGAACAATTAAGTAGCTTCAGGTGATGCCCACTAAGTAGGATCTAAGCCACTTAGGGGCGGCTGTGGCTTGGTGGCAGAGCAGTCACCTGCCATTCGGAAGGTCAGCAGTTCGATCCCCTAGCCATTCGTCAAAGTATCCTTGAGCAAGATACTGAACCCCAAAATGTTTCCCAAGCTGCGCCGGTTTGTGACTGCTCTCATATGTAAGTCACTTTGGATAAGAGCGTCTGCTAAATGTAAATATCCACCACAGGCACTGATCCAGCAGGTGGCCAAACATTCAGTTTTTACATTTACCAGACACTTTTGTCCAAAGCAACTTACATGTGAGAACATTCACATTTTTGGGGTTCTGTATCTTGCTCAAGGATACTTCGACGCACAGCTGGGGGATTGAGCCGCTGACCTTCCGATTGGCAGGCAACCGTTCTGCCACCAAGCCACAGCCGCCCCTTCTTGTGCCGCACTTCTGTTTGGTTGTTTCCCTGACTAAACTAAATTTGGCTTAATTATCTTATTTAACAATGTTGGGGGAGCACTTCCAAAAAAAATAAAAAATGGCGGTGCCACACCCTCAAACTACTAACGAGTGGGAGGATAACTGTCCTTCTGGTCTAGCTAGCATGTCCATATTGACAAAAGTTTATAACATTTATATTTGTATGCCATAATTAAGTGCAGTCAGATTCTCTCAGCCCTAATGAATTCTCCTTCACATGTTTCCTTTACCTCATGGAAAAGTGTTTAGGAAAAGACATAGGAGGGACTTTTCGACCGCAGCCCTGGAATTCAACATGGTACTGACAGTCTGTTGCAGTCTCTGTTCAGTCTAGTATAAGGTGCAGGACACCTGCACTGAACATAAAATCAGAGGTGTTGTGTCATAAATCATCACATCGTTAATATTTGTAGTTTTATTTATTTGTTTTCAATCAGGCACAAATTGAGAGAAAATATGTAGTTTGTGTAGCTGGAATAAAAATTCCAGACAAAATCAATCACAAGTTGTTTGAATCCAATCAGTATCTTTGAGGAAGATTGTCACATGATGTGCTCACACACTATTGGTCATCAGCTCGGATCAATCAGGAGACTTATGGAATATTTTAAAAGTTGATCAAATCAAATAGAGTAAAGGTTAATTAAAACGACCAATATAAACTGATCAATGATGTGTCTCTAAACGGTCCTGATGGATTATTGATCAATTCTGAAATAAGATTTGTTTGTGTTTCTGTTTACAGAAGTACGGTTTGATCGCTCCGAGGTAACAAACATCTTAATATGGCGTTAATTAACTAATTTAATGATTAAACATAAGTGAAACATATTTCTCCTCCTCTCTCCTTCTCTCCCCATTATTTATTTACTTGTTACACTGTCATTTAATTCTGTCTTGTAAGGTGACCTTGAGTGTTTTGAAAGGTGCCTGTCAATAAAATGTATTATCCTCTCCACTCCTCCTCCTCCTCCTCTCTCCTCTTTTTTCCCCTCCTCCTCCTCCTCCTCTCTTCTCTCCTCTCCTGCCCTTTCCTCATTAGGTTCAGAGAGATTCAGGAGCTTCAGCACAAGGAGGAGAGAATCTTTAGCTCTCTGAACTTTAAACCAGGTTTCAACCACAATGACATTAAACTCACCGTGTGGAAAAGATTACATCGAAAAGTCCTGCCAGGTACACTTACCTGTCTTTCTGTTTATCTTTCTGTCTGGCTGTCTTTCTGTCTCATATATTATTCTCTTCTTCCAGCACCAGAGCCGTTGAAGCTGGATCCTCAAACTGCTCACCCGATGTTGGAGCTGCATTGTGGAGACACGGTGGTGTCCTGTGGGGCCCTGTTACGGAGGCTTCCTGATAATCCAGAGAGGTTCAGTTACAGCTACTGTGTCCTGGCCAATCGAGGCTTCTCCTCTGGCAAACACTACTGGGAGGTAAACACTGCTGTTCCTGTAGGGTACAAAATTCACAGGTGAAGATTAATGAAACAAGTTTTCTTTGTGTATTTACATTAGATATATACAGCTGCTCTGCTTCTTCTTACTATCCAGGTAGAGGTTGGTAACAAACCTAAATGGCGTCTTGGGTTAATCAAAGGAACGACCAATCGTAAGACCAAGCTGGTGAAGAATCCAGAGAGTGGAGTGTGGTTGATTGGACTGAAAGACAGGGTTTATGAAGCCTTCACGTCACCCAGGGTGGTCCTTCCGGTGTTGTGTTCCCCCCGCCGGGTGGGACTCTTCATGGACTACCAGGGCAGAAGTCTGACCTTCTATAACAGCGACAGTCCTGACGAGCTCGGCTTTATCTTCAGCTTCAGACTGGAGGTCCAGGGGAAAGTCTATCCCCTGCTGGATGTCTGCTGGCATGACCGAGGAGACAACAAACACCCCCTGTTACTCCCCCAGCCTCACAGAGAGCATCTCCTCAGCCAGCCCCAAAAACCTGACAAGTGACAGATAGCAACAATAGTGACAATATTCAAGATGGCACAGCGGTACTGCTCTCTCTTATATTTGTTGTAATATAAAATTATGGTTTCTGTTTTTCCCGTTTGCAACAGCTCTCATAATCTTATTCTGTAACTCTTGCTATAGTATATTATGTAACAGAGAAAGAACACTGCATCCTGTGTGCTTACGGGATGTTCTGTGTAACTCTGATAGCTTATTGTTTATCAGAGAAGAAAATTGGTTTGAAACAGTTACTTCTAGTACTGGCCATGGAACCTACATCTTCTCTTTCTCTTGTAGTCACACTATGAGAGTGTGACTTGTGTTATAAATACCCTGGAGTTTCTGTACTCTTCATTCCATTATGCACTACAGCTTGTTGTGAATGTATTGAACCTCTTTGCAAAGAAATAAAACTCAGATAAAGGCAATCTTGGAGAAGACTTTTCTTTATTCACAGACACTCCTGTTAACGAGGGAGAAAATGTCCACAACCTCCTGGTGTCAGAAGTGGGATGGCTTGGGTGATCTTCTGGAGCCCAAAGCAGATGGTGGCTTATCATCCTGGGGGACATCTCCAGCCTGTACCTCACCAAAAACTGCAGAGATGAGAGGACTGTGTGACGGGGGCAACTGACCTCACTACCGCTGTCCTGTTGAGCGGGACTCATTTAGTCCTCCACAAGAAAAATCTGTTGAGTGTCTGGAAAAAACATATTTTAAAATAGAGTAAATCCCAGGGTTAGGATTTCTTTCCTGATTGTCCAATCCCATACAAAGTGAAGATTGAACAGGGCTGAGCAGACACCAATTTGGGTTGATCTCCGCTGTTCTTTGCTTTGACCAATATTGTAGCAGAAACAATCTGGGTTCCTGGTGATGATCAGGGACAGAAATGGAAAAGACTTGTTCAAACAGTAAAGTGGGTGAATGGGGAAGCAAGACTGACCCTGAGGGAAAGGTGACAACTCCTGCATAATACAACAGAAGAAACATGGGGAAGATTCTGTACAAAGTTTGTCATTATTGGTAAAGGAATTTGGATTTCCAGAAAGAGGTAGTCTCAGACTTTACAGAGACTTTGGAGCATGTTTCGCTAGTGATTTAACCCTTTTCTGCCAAGAGGTCCATCCCACCTTCTCAGAACTGAGGAGACTGCTGGCTCTGAAACTAGGGGCGACAAACTGGGCTAAAATATCTTTCAGGTTTCCACAAGCAAATCATTGTCTGAAGAACTACACAGGGCAGCCCTTACCATATACGAGGCCATGGTGTAGGCCCCACCCCAAGGGCGAGGGAGAGGCAGAGGGGGATGACAGGCAGTGTTGGGATTTTGGTGCAATCAATTATATTTGGCTATCAGGAGAATCAAAGGTAATCATAAATAATGCTTCAACTTAATAAAGACCTCGGGGCACCACCTTTATGAAGGAAATGATAGCCAATTAACTGATTTAGTCTCATAAAACACACTAAAATATTAATTTTGAACTCAGGTTAAGAATTAAATCAATAACTATAACCCAAAATTACCATTAATAGCTAGGAGGTGAAGGATTTGGAATTCAAACATAGAAGAGGTTGGCAAATGATTCACTCTGGTGAGATATTAAAAAAAGCAGCAGAATGAAACACAAGCATTTATTTACAAAGGTAAACAAAGTAAAAAGACACTGTGAAGACTAAATAAATACACTAAACTACAGAAAAAAACGTGTGTGCGCGCATGTCTGCCCAAGATGGCTGCTTGAACAAAGAATGCAAAATCAAAATGGCGGGGAGGCCATAAAGAGGTAAGAGTGAAGCTACGGTTACAATAGCTTCAGCGTGCCATGAAGCTAAGCATTAGCTGCATTGCTAGACAAAGACACATTTAAAAATGGCAGTAAGCCATGTAAACTAGAGAGTTGATTCTACTAAAGTGTGGCTCTGCTGGAGGCCAGCTAGAGGTGTGTGTTTGTGTGCTAGCAGGTAAAGGTGATCTTTACGCTAATAGTGCCAAGTTAAAAAGGGGTTGGTTAGCATGCAAAGACCCTGTGTGTAGCATAAATAACTAACATCAATTTAGAAATGGCTACCAGATTAAAGAACAGATTGAAAAGCATCACAACAATAAATCTTAAGGAAATCACATCAGTAAGGTCACGTATACAATGTTAAATAAAACAGTTCTCTACTGCGCTAACCACCGTGTTCAGCTAACATGCTATGCCCAGTGGTTGTTACCAAGTTCTTTGGGATGGAGAGAGAGTTGGTTTGGGTTGCTGCAGGCCAGCGTCTGTCCAACCAAGCAGGAAAGAATTTGTGGTTCTGCTGTGGAAAGCAGCTGTTAGATGTCGGTGTGTAGGCTTGGAAGATGGTTTGTCTGTTGACGCATGTAAAGGTGTCTGTTAAGCTTAGCTGGTAGGCTTGCCGCTAACTTGTTGAGGCAATAATCTTATGCAGGATCTCGCATTGCTGCTGTAAGAGACATAGAGTTAAGTTCTGCAGGAAGGCAGGCTTCTTGTTGCGGCCTTCTGCTAGCTGGCTCGAGACCAGCAGGAGACGTGTGTATCTGCTCTGGATGAGCTCTGGGAGAAGAAGAGAGCCGGAGTGTTCTTCGCTCAGTAAGGGAGAGCAGAGGTCAGAGAGAGGAGTGACCATCCTGCTGACGAGCGCTGAGAAGAACAGAGGTGGACCAAGGGTCCTCACCCTGCCATATCGACATGGTGACCTATGGGGTCACACGTCTGGTGTGTTCAATTTCTCAGGGATTGGGGGGAGAAAAAGGGAAAGTTCAGTTAATATTACCCACATGAATGAACTCACCCGTGGAGTCCCAACATCAGAAACGGAAGAGGCAGGGGACGTGGATTTGTTTCAGATCCAGAAATCTGCTTCAAGTGTGGAGAAAAAGAACATTGGGCCTTAGATTGCCCCGAAACCACCCCCCAGCCTGATACGTCAGCAGACTGATGTGAGGGGGAGGAGCAGGACAGGGACCACTGACACACAGGGAGCCTGGTAACACACCACAAACTCGCACTTGTTCTCAAGTAGCACAAAAAGTAAATGAAGTCATTAAAATTTTTAAAGAAAAAATACAAACCCCAACCGGCACCAATGTCCAATATGAACAGGAAAGCTTTCAAAAGTTGCCTAAATACAATAAAAAAATTAAATGGACAGAATGTTACCTTTTTAGTTGAGTCAGGGGCAACACATTCACCATTATGACAAGACATTTTCTGTAATCCTCCTAAAAGCCTACAAGAACTGTAAGTGTGTTTGATTCGTGTCTTGTTGTAAG
>CM022481.1:27806667-27897619 GCA_011952105.1 Coreoperca whiteheadi | reverse complement strand
TGCAAAAGAACGACGCCTGGTGGTACCATGCCAAAAAGGAATAAAATCACTCTTGCGCACCTTCTCTGGATCCGTTCCACATTGGTGGAATGATCTGCCTGCTCCTACAAGATCAGCAGATTCTGTAGCCACCTTTAAAAAGCTCCTGAAAATGCATCTCTTCCATCAACACTTAACTGACCATCACTGACTTCTTCCTCCTTTCTATCTCTTCTCATAAACAACAAAAACAAATACCTTCCTGTCCTTAGCTTTGTATACTGTGCTGGGCTTTAATCAGACTAGTTTTTGATGCACTTATGCTTTTTGTTACCTTGTGTAGTTATAATTGCTATCATTGTCTTCCTCATATGTAAGTCAGTTTGGATAAAGGCATCTGCCAGATGACTAAATGTAAAATCTAAATGTAATGATATTGGGCTATATAAATAAAATTTAAATTGAATTGAAGTCTAAAACATGCAGAAGGGATTATCATAAAACCCTTTTCTCTGTCCATCGGTAACAAGCCATCTTAATTTGGTCCAAAACACAGCACCCATAAGTTTGATCATAAAAAATATGTTTGATGTCTTCTGATTTACAGAGATTTAAGTTTCACTGGACAGATTATGAAACAGGCCCCTGGGACCAGACATGTCTTCTTTCTGATGTCAGATGGTCAATCTGCAAAGTTCAGGTATGTATGAACATTTTGACTAGTGTTATATTAATAATGTGTGTTAATCTAAGGAGTGGCTCGAGGAAAACCAGTCAACTCAGTGATGTGTCTGTTAGGACAGATGAGTCCATGCTTTTAATGAGGAACACTTTGAATTGGTTTGTCTGACAACAGGAGGAAATGATCAAAAGAAGATATTCATCTACAGATAACATAATTCCTCATCACAACAAACATAACTTCACTTCTAACAAAATGATTGTCCAAATGTACCAATGAAACAGTAACTTCACCGTTTACACACTGATGTGTGTAAAATGTGGTTAATATAATTTGATTTGTGCTAATTACTCTGCTTTAAATACATATAACAGTGCATATGTTCATTGTACTGTCACTTCCTGTTGCTCTGCACGATGTGTTCAGTGTCTTGTTACTGCATTATTGGTTTTAGACTGAAGTGGAAAATTAGCCTGCTGGCGAACACTGACACTTTTACAGAAATGCTCATTATTTAAACGCGTATTAAAGGAGATGTGATTCTTTAAACAAAAAGACATAAAACTCTTTGTTATCAGATCAGTGAAAGCAGAAAACATATTAAACTGAGTGATTAAAATGGTTAATAGCATCATGAGTGCAGACTGAATATTCTTGTATTGAGACATTTTGAAATTGTAATAAGTTCATATACTAAAGTAAAAAGATTGAAATCTTTACTGAATTCATTTTACTGAGTTAAATCTGCTTTATGAGAGATTTCATCAGATTTACTTTCATAGTTTGAATGTGTTTAATGCCTGATATTATGGCAGATTAGAGTTTTAAAGGTATGGAGCCATTATTATCTCATTGTTAAGTAGAAGATAATTAATAGTCTTGGATTAATGATAGCAATCAGAGGAGACTGTCTGTGGCTGAAAGTAAAACTGTCAGACTGAGACATAAAGACAAGAAATCATCTCTGTTATTGGTGTCTGTAGACTCTTACAGTTCTGATGTGAATCCAACTGATCATTTAACTAATTGATCACCAATTGTTGCTGTTTAAGATAAATATCACTGGTTTTAGTGTGTGTGTGTGGTTATTAGACTAACTGAAATATTACAATAATGAACTAGAATGTAACACACAATCAGTTGGTTACACTGAACGTCCTATAAAACTTTGTCCACAGGGTGTCCATTAGGATGAATGTGTTTCAAATTGTGGGTCAGTTGTTCTACTGGTACTGTCTGTTTAGCCACATGTTGCAGTGTAGAAACTTACACATATTATAAACTGAAATGAGGTGAAGCCTCAGGTGGTTTCCGGCAGTTGTTCAATAACAGTGCTTGCTATGATGTTTCCAAGAGGTTGATAAGCAGTTGCTGTGGTGTTCAGGGTGATCGCTATTTATTAAATTTCAAAAATATTAACATTGATATATTCACTTTCAGCCAAATGGTTTAATGATAATAAAATAAATAAATAACATTCAGAAGGTGTTTAGGAGGAGCTTTATCCATTATAGAAGGAACTGAAGCTCCCTGAAAACACCTGGAAACATCTGGTTCCCCTTAGCAATCTAAAAGTGATTTCAGCAATCACATTTTAGTTTTTATTTAAATTCGATAGCAGAGAAACATGAGAACCAAAACATAGCTGGAACATCAGCTTTAACCAGATCAGTCCCGGAGTGTCTGTTTGCAGATCCAGCTTCAGTTTGTACCTTGAAACACCTGGGATGTGTCGTAAAAATCCTTGATTCACTCATGACAAGAAAAAAACCACAGACTGCTTGCTGACAGAGAGAAGAAGAAACAAGATGTGAATTAATTCAGTCTGTTCATATTTTCATCATGTGTGAAATGTCTGCAGCCTCAGAAACAGCCGGCAATCAATACTAATCAATACTCTCCCTTCAGTAAACCATATGAACTGAATAATTATCAGGTTTTGGATTAGCAGTCATCCACAGATCCCTCCTGGTGTTTCAGAAAGCGGATCAGACCTCCAGGCAGTGGTAACTTCATGAGATGTTGATGTCCAACCAGCTGCAGAATCTGCAGCCTGCAGAGCTGCTGCAGCGGCCGTGGAGGTGCTGAAAGAACACAAGACAAACCGGTAACATCACTGGGAAGCTGCGAGACAAAGCTGTAACACCACTGGGAAACTACGAGACAAACTGGTAACACTGGGAAACTACGAGACAAAGCTGTAACACTGGGAAACTGCGAGACAAAGCTGTAACATCACTGGGAAACTGCGAGACAAAGCTGTAACATCACTTGGAAACTGACATCACTGGGAAACTGCGAGACAAACCGGTAACACTGGGATACTGCGAGACAAACCGGTAACACTGGGAAACTGCAAGACAAAGCTGTAACATCACTGGGAAACTGCGAGACAAACCGGTAACACTGGCAAACTGCGAGACAAACCGGTAACACTGGGAAACTACGAGACAAACTGGTAACACTGGGAAACTGCGAGACAAAGCTTTAACATCACTGGGAAATTGCGAGACAAACCGGTAATACTGGGAAACTATGGGACAAAGCTGTAACATCACTGGGAAACTACCAGACAAATTTTAGGACATTTAGGACCACCTGATCAATTAGTAGTCAATTACCATTTATTGATTCACCTGCTTTGTCCTTGATGACGCTCCAGTCGGAGTAACTGTCCAGGTGTTCCATCAGTCTGGAGCAGAGAGTCACATGACCAACATAGTCCAACAAGACGTCAATGATTGGCCCCACCCACCGACAGATATTGGGGATTGAGATCATCTCACAGAACTGTCAATCAAATCAAAGAGCTGTCAATCACACAAATGTCAATCAATTACAAAAATGCCAAAAAATTACTGAACTGTCAACCAATCACTGAACTCTCCATCACAGAAAGGTCAATCAGTCAATCACTGGGGTGATATATGATTTTTTTTACACATGACACTTTTGACTTTTGTCAGACTTTCTCTGAAAGTAAAATAAAGTTGCCTTTAACTGAAACTTTTTTACCTTTTTGTTTATAGTAGCCATCCCTTTCTATGACTCTGTTGTGTAGCTCTATATTTAAACATTTTAAAAAGAGTCAGGTCACCTGAACACCTATCCTTTGCTGGGTATCTGGCAGGACCCTGTCGGTGTGTGGGAGGTTGTCTCTCCCTGATCGGGTGGTTTTGATTGGTGGATGAGGTTGGCTGCTGTAGATACAGTCGAAGCAGGAAAGGGCATGGCCTCCATGGTCCAGCAGGTACTTGAACATAGGCAGGTACTTCATGCAGAACATGTAGACGGCAGGGAAGGTGGTGGGGTGTGTGGGGATGCAGGCGTTGATGTCAGCTCCGTGCTCCACCAGCAGGTTGACGGTCTGGATGCAGCCCAGCCTCGCTGCCACCATCAGCGGCCTGAACACATCCAGGTTTGGGTTGGCGCCAGCTGCCAGGAGCATGCGCACCGCGTTGATGTTGTTGTTGATGACGGAGAAGTAGAGTGCCGTGCTGCGGCGGTCCTCGTACAGCTTTGATCGTTCTTCAGACAGCTGAGCATTAACGTCAAAGCCCGCCTCGATCAGAGTCTCCAGAACAACATCACGGTTACGCTCAGCAGCTAAATGAAGCGGGCTGATTCCGGTCCGCCGGACTCTGGTCTTGCTGGTGACTGGGACTAACATGGAGACGGTGCTGGAAAAAGGAAACATCACAGGAATTAGAACACAAGGAATAAATGTTTATTTGACACGTGTTTGAATGAAGAAAGCCAGAATATTGATTTTTGATGTTAATGTGAGAGACTATTCGACATTTATAAGGTTGTTTATGTTTACTGTTCTAATATTTCCTGTTTTTAAGGGACCACACAATTTATTATTTAGAATAATTCAAGTTAAAAATAAATCATATTTATATTGCCCAATATAACAAATTTGCCTCAAAGGGCATCAAAATCTGTACAGCATACAACACCCTCTGTCCTTAGACTCTTGATTTGGATTAAAAAAAAACTCCCCAAAAGAAGCCTTTAACGGGTGGGGGGGGGACCTCAGGAAGAGCAACAGAGGAGGGATTCTGGTCCCAGGACAGACAGACATGCAATAGATGTCGTGTTTACAAAATAGATCCAGAATGAAGAAAGTTTTGACCATCCCATTCAGGGTAGAGAAGCTTCCTCAGGACTCCTTACCCTCCGTCGGGGTTCTAGTTCTGTGGCAGAATATGCCGCAGAGTTTAGGACTTTAGTGGCAGAGGGTGGGTGGGAAGAGATTGCTCTACAGAGAGTATTTATTCAGGGTTTGCGTTATGGATGAGTTAGCTGTTAAGGATGACACAGACGGTCTAGATTCCTTGATTTCCTTGGCCATCCGCCTACACAATCACCTTCGCGAACGCCGCGGAGAGAGAGAGGCGGTGGCTCAACTACCTCCTTTTCTGCTAAAACCTCACTCAGTCCTAAGCCTGACCATTCCACAGGCTCTGCTCAAACTGCAGAAGAAACTATGGAACTGGGGAGAGCCCGCCTCTCGCCCGTGGAGCGCCAACGACGCATGCTAGCAGGGTTATGTATTTACTGTGCGAAAGCCGGCCATATCCTCTCCTCCTGCCCTCACTTGTCAAATGCCAGATCATCAGTAATTGGCAGAGGTGGGTAGAGTAGCCTAAAATTATACTCAAGTAAGACTAGCGTTATTTCAATATAATTTTACTTAGAAGAAGTAGAAGTAAAAGTAAAAATTACTCAAGAGTAAAAAAGTATTTGGTGAAAAAACTACTCAAGTACTGAGTAACTGTTTGATCGTAATTTTTTTTTAGAAACAATGTAATCAGACAAAAACACCATCGTGACTATTGAGAATTTGCAATAGTTGGTAGCTAACATTAATTCATTCATCCATAGAAAATGTATTGTGGTCTCCTTAGCTTATGGCACCATTTAAAGAAATTCTTCACAAACTAATCAACTACAAGTAAAAAGTATGGTGCAGTAAAACTACCCTTAGAAGTAATTTTTTTTCCAAAGGTTACTCAAGAAAGTGTAACGGAGTAATGTAACTTGTTACTACCCACCTCTGTTAATCGGGGGGATCTGAGCCATACCTCTGTGTCTTCTCCTTCCCCTCCTCACTACATGCAACTTGTCCCCAACACCAAACCCCTCTCTCTACAAGTGTGGATGATAATTTTGTGGCTTTCACCTTTGCAACAGAAAATGGACTCCCTGTGGAGAAATTACCTGCTCCCAAGGAGGTGAACACCTCCTGGCCAGAAAAAACTCAAAGCACAGCACACCTGAACCTAATCTTCTTGGGGAAACACTGTGAGTTTATTAAGTTTTTCCTATTTCCTCTCCTCGAGCGTCTGTTGTATTAGGCCTCCCCTGGTTAATTTGCCATAAGCCTTATATTAACAAGTTCACTGGCTCAATTGTCAGTTTGAGTCTCTCACCCTCTCAGCTTCTAGATACTACCATTTTTGACCCCCCTGACCTGTCTTTTGTTGCCTCCGTTTAACATGACCCACACGAAGTGTTTAGTAAGCAGCTGGCCCAAACTTTGTCTCCCCATGAAAGTAATTAGTTTTAAAAAGATTTAATTTCATTTGACTAAAGTCCAGTTCAGTGATCCTTTTCTTTTTTTAACAATTCTTTTATGTATTCATATGGGGCAGCTGTGGCTTGGTGGTAGAACGGTTGCCTGCCAATCGGAAGGTCGGCGGTTCGATCCCCCAGCCATGCGTCGAAGCATCCATGAGCAAGATACTGAACTCCACAATGCTCCCAAAGCTGTGCCTTCGGTTTGTGAATGTTCTCATGTGTAAGTCGCTTTGGATAAAAGCGTCTACTAAATGTATTCACTGGTTTTTCCAGGCCTTACAATTTCCTGAGCTGCATAAAACTAGCAGCAGTAGTGGAGTTTGGAGATTTGATCCAATTCTCACAAGTCCATTTGCTCTGCTTTCTGCAGCAGTTCTGAAATCGCTCTCTTTCTCTCATCTCCAGTTGGATACTTTTCAGCATGCAGTGTGCTTGTTCTGGAAATGTCTTTCAATATTACTTTCTTGTTGTTTGCTAATTTCTCGCAGCAGATCAAGTATACCGGTAAGCCAGCAGCATTGGTGGTGAAAGCAAACATATCTGTCCACACACTATTAAATTCTCTGTTTTCCTTTTTTTGATGTGGAATCCATAGCTAGCATAGCTAAGGAGACTCAAGACTAGCCACGACTATTAAGGTTTGGCAAAATGTGGAGGAAAAGACGTCAAGGTGTGACGCACATTTTATTTGACGAAATGTTAACATTACTTTTATTCAGTGTTTAGGCTACACATTTTTATAATTGGATAAATTATAATGAAAAAATATAACCGTTGTTCATTTCCATATCATTTTTGCTCAAAGCCACTGGAGCTGAAGGTTGCAGACCCTTACAAACACAGATTCTCAGGGGTTCATATGTTATCAAAATAAGGTAAGACAATAATCAGTGTGCCTACGTGTCACTTCCTCTCTGGGCAGCGATGTGAAGTGGTAATAACCCAGTCTTTCCAGGTTTGTTGGCGTCAGCGTTCTGAGAGAGGAGAAGCTCCACAATTTCTTCATGTCCATTTTTAGTAGCTTCATACAGAGCGGTGGCTCCGTCAGCAGCCTGACTGTTAATGTCCGCACCTGCAGGGAGATAGGGAAGCGTCAGCGTTCACGGTTCAGGTGGAAGAAATCCTTTATCCTTTCTGTAAGGACATCACACATTATAAAGAATGTAGCAGCATTTTAACAAAGAGAAGCGATGACATCTCTCCACCACAGGCGGCACTGCTCTGGTGTTTATCAAAAGTTTCAATGAAGGAATGTGTTGTACATACAGATAAGCAGTTATCAGCAGTGACAGTTTGAACTAAAAAAACATGGGTGAAGGCTGGGACGGTGGGTGGAACTTTTCCAGCCCAAAGTCCAGAGGCAGCCCCAAACCACTGAAAGCAGTTAGCACTATCTTTCCCAAACTGGAGGGCTTTTGACATGGGAGGCAAATATTGTTTTTGCTGACCTCGAGTGTTTTAACTTTTCACTTTGCTGCAGAGAGTGGTTAGAGCTCCTGCCTCCCAGCAAGGAGATCGTGGATTCGAGTCCCGGACCAGACCAACATCACATGATCTCTCTGTGTGGAGTCTGCATGTCCTCCCCGTGTTACCGTGGGTTCTCTCCGGGTTCTCTGGCTTCCTCCCACCGCCCAAAGACATGCATGTGATTCTACCACAGGACATTTTTCAGGGTAATAAGAACCTTTTGAGGAAGTCAGTAACTTTACCTGTTTCAACCGGAGCAACAAGGAACTAAATTTAGTTCCTGTAAGATAGTTTCAGGTGTAAAAGACATCCCTGCTCCCATATTTTCAATATATAGAGCATCTGTGCTCACTCAGGCAGCTACATGAGCCATAGTGGTGAACACTACATTGATTTTCTGCCAGGTTTTGCACCCAACGTTCAGTTTACTTGAACTGAACTGAACTGTGACCCCTAATATGCTGAACTCACGTCAGGGATTGACAGGAGAAGGATGTTATTCTCGATACCAAGTATGTCTTTAATGTGATGCCTGTCAAAAAATATCAGAGGACGAAGATACCAGGTTAGAAACGTAATGTTGTGGTTGTTTACATTCTAATGTAGTCTGTAGCATCCTGGTTAAAAGTGTTTTATTTGTATTTGTTGCTCTTTATTCTAAACACTACCTCACTAAAACTGTTCGTAGTTGCACAGTTTGTGTAAAACTGGAGTTAAAGGTTAAGTGGTTAGGGTTACTCTGGCAACTCCAAGAGCTGATGAGTATTGACAGTTATTTCACAATGCCCAGTTAGTTTTGAGTGACAGTTTGAGGCTCAGCTCAGATGAACGAATGTACCATGTTTGAGGAGGAAGCGCAGCGTGGCGAGCTGCCCGCTCTGAGCTGCAGTAAACAGTGGTGAGATGCCGTACATGTTGGTGAGGTTGTGTTTGGCTCCAGCCTTCAGCAGCATCTCACAGATCTCCACGTTGTTTCGACATACAGCTTCCTGCAGGGCGGTCCAACCCTGAATACAGTGAGTGTTCACAACCGCACCATGGTTCAACAACAGCGCCACCATTGCAGCACTGTTCATCTCACAGGCTGCAGAGGAGGAAAACAAGAGTTTAGTGACAGAACATCCAAACCACAGAAACTATGTTTATTAACGGGACAGGCCACCCAAATCACAAATACAGCCTCAAGATCTCCTCCAGCTTCTGTTGACAAAAGTTGACTCCTTACATCCAGATCACAACTTCTCAGAACAAATCATTTTTTCTAGGATTCATTTTTACTTTTGAGGTAGACTCCAGGAGTTGGTCATGTACTGTTCACTTCCTATCTTTAGAGGATTGTAGGGCTGGTCCAAATACCATTTTTTGGCCTTCGAAGCTTCAGTAGCAATCAAGATTGAATATTCGAAGATTCGGGGGGGCTGAACATATTTCTCTAATAAAGGCAGGAATCTCCGTGTCTGTTTATTTCCTATTTAAATATGTCGAGAACCATTCATCCAATCGACTTCACACGTGGATGGGGAGTGCAGTGTCGAATTAGGTGCAATAATGGATAATAAACTACAGAACAGAGCGAGTCAGAAGTGGCGCGGTTCACACGAGCGGGGCATGTATACTGCAAGAGTGGACACAAAAACAACACACAGGTCAAGTATTTTCCAAGCAAATTAAGGGCACATTTTTATCAAGTGTAAAATTACTGATTAACATGGCGGATGTGTATGAGAACAATATGCGAGGCTGTATAACGTTTAGGCGGATTACTGACGGAACTCAGGGGATTTTTCAAACATGTTGTGCTGTTGTGGTCGGCCAGTTTTAAATCGCATATTTTGCACACTGCCTTTGTCTTGTCCTCGCGCAGTCTAAAGTGCTCCCACACAGCGGAGGTCTTCGCCGTCTTGTCTTCTCCTTCAGATGAACTGAATCATGATGTTTAGGTCTGGGCAAGTTTACTGGGACACGTGACTCACCGCTAAAATCTCACATTTGAGTTTTAACAAGCTACTATATTTTGCAGTAGATTCATTTAGATTTATATCAACAGGTAAAAAAACTAATACATTTTGTTTCTATTATGCTATTTTCCACAATGTGAAAGCAACGCAGCTTAACCCAAAATCCAAGCGCAGGTGCTTCTGTCCATTAAAGCCCCCGCAGGTGAGGCTCTACAGAGAATATACTCCAGCTGCAGGGAGCACTGTAGCTGGCTAAAGCAAATACATTTATTAAGTATGTGACAGCCCTGCCTATAGGCCTACTGTTATATGTCTGTGACATCATTGTCTGTTTCTCCGAGGTGATTCCATCAACCTGATTGGGAACAGCTGGGATGTTCCCTGCAGTTTAAAAGAGTATGGTGGCTGCCTGCCAGTGTCGCTGGTTCTCCCTGGCCAGCGTCCGCATTTTGGTTTGGTTCTGTTGGGCGTTTCATTTAGGTTTACCTTACAAACACTTTACATTACATGATCAACGCACCCACACGGATATGACTGAAACTACTGACGTGCACACCTTATATTTGCTTTATTTTAGGTTTTGTTATTCTACATGAATAAATATATTTTTATATCGGCTTTGCACTGTCTCTCCCGTTTTGTCATCACCTTTGAGCCGGGTCATGACAAGTATAACGATTTTACCTTCCTTCAACTGTCCTATTCTATTAAAACTGGAGTATTGTATTTCGCCAGATTTAAACATACCATTTTCTATTTTATTTTTATTTTTTTAATCGAATATTCAAATCCCAAAATTGAAAATCGAATACCAACCCACCGAACGAATATTCGAATATTCGATTATTCTGGTCCAGCCCTAGTGGAGTGTTTCAGTTTCACCCAACATGTCCAAAGTCCCACACAAGGAAAAGGTCACACACTGGATCTGGTCTATTCTACAGGCACCGCCAGCTCTGACCTGCAGAGCCTGGACGTGGCTGTCTCTAATCATCTTGTCATATTTTCCATCATTCCTGTCCCTCCTCTTAGACTACATCAAAAGCATTCCATCACTTATGGGAGCTTAATAAACATTTCAACAGTAGCCCACGGTGATATGATACTGGGTCACAATGCTCCGACTACTCAAAGCGCTTTTAAACTACATATAACACTCACCCTGTACACACACATTCATACACTGATGGCAGGAACTAACTGCCCATCAGTACAAAGTAAACCAATCATTCACACACACTCACACAACGAAGGCACAGCCTCAGGAGCAATTTGGGGTTCAGTATCTTGCTCGAGGATACTTCGACACATGGCTGTCGCCACATCAAACCGCCGATCTTCCGATTGGTGGACGACCCACTCTCTCACCAAGCCACAGCTGCCCATCAAAGTCCTTTCTTCTAGCTTAGGCTCTCTTGCTCCCCTTAAAACCTGGACTGTCTGTTTTTCTCAAGTCCACTGGTCAGCAGCTTGAGAGGCTCTACAAAAAGGTTCCTTAGATTTTTTTTATAAGCCAAGGTTCATGCAATCTATATGAAGTTACAGGTGTTCGACCCCTCCACATCCTCACCCTCATCACTGACAACTACATCTGCCTCTCAACCAGAATGCTCCTTCTCCACCCTCTCCCAAGTTGATGCTGCAGACACCATGGAGCTGTCCACAAACTCCAAGGACACCACTGTCTCTCTGGATCCAGTGCTCATTCTACTTGACTTGGCCACCTTCGACATTGTCTGCTGTAGCATCCTCTTCATCCATATGACTGAGTACCTTGGCCTCGCTGGTACCCCTCTTTGCTGCTTCCGGTCATATTTTGCTGATAGGAAGCAATTGGTTAAAATCAGGGACTCTAAATACAATCCTGTTCCTGACAACCAAGGAGTACCACAAGGCTTGGTGCTTGAACCACTACTTTGTATCATCTACATGCTTCCTTTGGGTCACATGATCAGACATCATGGATGTAGTAACCATTCCTATGCTAATACCCAACTGTAACTTTACACAACACCTTCCACCCACCTCCCTCTGTCACCCATCAACTACTGCCATGACATAAAAAACTGGATGACATCCAACATGCTCAAACTCAACATCCAACAAGACAGAACTCATGGTTGTGGCATCCAAGACCGTACTCTACCAGGTTAGTGGCACTGTCTATTGATGGCTGCTCCATCTGCCCCTCTCCTCCCTTCCCCCCACTCTGGTCCACGATCAGGGTGTTATGTTTGACTCCACACTTTCATTTGAACCACACATAAAATCCATCACCAACTCTGCTTTCTTCCACCTGAGGAACATCTCCAGACCCCAGTCATTCATTCCTTACTCCATTGCAGAGATCCACATCAACCCAACATCACTGGCTCCCTATCAAGTTTCATGTATACTCCTCTTCATCTACAAATGTCTTCATAACTTGGCTCCTAAATACCTCTGTGATCTCCCCCACCTCTTGCAGTCTGCATTCCTCAGACTATGGACTTCTTGCCACTCCTCACACCAGGCTGCTTTCTGTGGGGGACAGAGCCTTCAGTGCTGCTGCTCCTACGGTCTGGATGCCCCCTGCCTCAATCCGGAATGCTGTCCATTTCTGTATTTCAATCTAAATGTAAGACTCTTTTTACCAAGCTTTTTAACATAGTTTTTTGCTTGATTTCTGTATGTATAATGTCCTTGGGTTACATGAAAGGCTCTTAAAATCAAATTTATTATTATTATCATTAGATGTCCTGAGTTTAGGTGTTGGGATTGAGATTGGTAATCAATTGGTACTCAGCTTTGTACTCTACTGCCAAGAAACTATCTTACAGTTGGATAATCTGAGCACCAAAAAAACATGATTTTGTATCCTTAATAAAGGCCCTAAAAATGATCACCATCCATGGCTCCTGTTAGCATCCAGAGCCTCTACTTTTCCTCTTTCAGTAAACTCATCTTATGACATCAGGTAAACTGTGGCTCTGAAGCTTTTGCATTGATCAGGTAAATTTGTTTGTTGCGACGCCAACATTACTTCCTGTCTGTTTTACCTTTGTAGAGCGGAGTCTCTCGGTCGTGATTCTTGATGTCGGGATCCGCTCCACTTTCCAGCAGCACCTGAACGCATTGCACCTGCTGTTTGCTGACGGCAACCAGCAGTGCCGTGTCACCGCGCTCCGTTTGCTTGTTGATCATCCCTGGCTGAGCTGCGCACAAAAACATAGACAAAAGGACTTATGTTTTCTGGCCTTGTTTTGATGTCTTTGTGTGTGTGTGTGTGTGTGTGTGTGTATACATTTATACCTGACAACAGTACTCTCAAACAGTTGCCATGGCCGTACCATGCCGCCTGGTGAATAGCAAGCCAGCCTGGTTTACTCGGCAGCATCAGGTTTGTTGCCGGGCGCATTACCAATGCTTTCACTCTGCTCGCATCACCATCATGGATTGCTTTGAACAGAGGCTCCTCCTCTCTGGAATGAAAATACCCATCAGCCACCTGTCTCACCTGTCTCATATAGCCTAAGCCAAGCAAACATTTACTCAAACTGCGCCAAGGCCAACTAATAGACATTGAGTCACACAACGTGACTTTATTTGCCAGCATGAAAAAATAATCTTAGGGGAATGGTGATTTCAAAGAAAGCTTGTTTTAGAGTGGTGTAACCGAATAAACACTGTTCAAAATAATGCTATAACTTTGTAACAGGAGTGTGAATGGTAGTGTTTAAACATGAATTGTGTTATTGAAAAGAGAATATGCGTTTTATTCCAGAAATTCGTCTACTTTTTCTTGGGCACCCACACTACAAGTAATCACTTTGGCCTCCAACACATGTGCAACAGGTGCTATCGAGTTTGATGGGAGACGGGCATGCAAGTTGCAGATGAGTTTTGAAAATACACTTAAATTAAAAATTTAAATGTATTTGTAAAGACATTATGCTTTTATCATTGCATGCTAAACTGTTGGATTTGAGGCTACATAGCGCATTACTCATAGATAGCTGGTTTTAGTATTTGTACAAAAGAACTGGCGGCGGGGAAGCTAGCACGCTAGCTTTGTGTTCTTGAAAATGAAACGCGTGCATAGTCACGTCCTGTTAACTTTTTGTTTTTTAGGGCCCATTCTTCTCTATTTTTCCTGTCTTTATTCATAACGAGAAGGGTGTTAGCTTCTGATGTTGCTGGCTAAATGGACTTGATGTAGCTGACAGTTAGCCCTTTAGGCTGGGGGCACTAGTTGGCCATCGAAGCAGCCACAGATATCCCCCTTAAACATGCACCAGCAAGGACTGGGGAGGTGGCATTTTGGTTTTCCAATAAATATAATTTTCATACATGTTTTTGTTCTGGTTTAAAGGTGTTGGGTAACATTAAATAAAATAGCATAATGCACTTTATATCCCGAATGCTCTCTTTTGTTGAAGAGTATTAGACCATCTATTAATGCTTGATTTAAAGTTTTTATAATTAAAGGAAATATTATAGATGGATCTATGTAGATCAATATTGGTATCTTTTTATATAAACCAAATAATATCAAAATTTGGAATTTAGCATCCGAGCCACTTCCTTTTTTACAGTATCGGTGTTATTTAGTAGGAATTTCTGAATAACATGCCACTTCATCACAGGTGTGTTTATTCGGTTACACCACTGTAAATCATTTGTCCTCGAAATCACCATTCCGTTAAGAGCATGTTCTAATATTGGCAAAGTGTCAAACTAAAGTCACGTTGTGATTTGACAGCTAATGGATGTTTTGACCTCGACGCAGTTTAAGGATATGTTTGCTGGGATTGAGAAGTAAAATCTATTGGTTGTAAATATATTTATAACAGGTTGAGAAACATAATTATTTACATCCAGCAAAAGAGCTGTGCTTGTTATAGGTTTTGCACGTGTCGATGTCCCACTTTATGTAGACGGCAGTGGAAGCTATACTGAAAACTTCAAATTGTGGCAAATTAAAAGGTAATTGTGAAATCTTTCTTAATAAGTTTTTTTCATAAGTGTGGGCACGGCTTAAAAGAAAATTTAGTACAGGGTGAAATAATAAGAATTATTTGTATAGCACCTTTCATACATTAAATGCAGCTCAAAGTGCTTTACAGTATAGAATTAAAAACAAAAAACAATATGTAGAAATAAAGTAAAAGTACTTTACAGTATTGTATTAAAAGCATAACACAACAGATAAAACATGAAATAAAAATACTTTACAGTATGACATTAAAACAAAACCTAATAGATCAAATAATTAAATTAAATTTTTATAGCACCAGTTCACAAGTTATATCATTTCACTTTTTCTATAGAGCAGGTCTAGACCATACTCTTTATAATATTATTTACAGAGATCAAACAAATCCCACTATGAGCAAACACTTGGCGACAGTGGCAAAGAAAAACTTCCTTTAAGAGGCAGAAACCTTGAGCAGAACCAGACTCAAGGGTGGGCGGCCATCTGCCGCTGCCGGTTAGATTAAGCGAGAGAGAGAGGGGGAAGCACAATGCAAACTCCACATAGAATAAAAAAAATATAATAATGTAATGTATTTAGTAATATTAAAATTAATAAAATAATAATAATAGAAATAATAGTGATAGAAATAAAAATGATAATAATAAGACTAATAATAATAATTGTAGCAGCGGTTGTCGAGCAGGGGGGCAGCAGGTGGCCCACAATCATAGATCCAGACTCTGCAGCTCGGGAGGCAGAAATACCTGCTGAAAGAAGGAGAGATGAGAGGGACGAGAAGACTGCATACAGATGGAGAGGAGGAGAGAGGTGCATCATGGGAAGTCCCCCGGCAGTCTAGGCCTATGGCAGCATAACTAAGGGATAGTTCAGGACTCACCTGAGCCAGCCCTAACTATAAGCTTTATCAAAAAGGAAAGTCTTAACAGTGTTCCTGTTGAGTGTATTATAAAGAATACAGTCTAGACCTGCTCTATAGGAAAAGTGCAATGACATCACGTCTGTTATGAACTGGCGCTATATATATAAATAAAACTGAATTGAATTGTTGCTGACGTGCTGCGGTAAGCGCATTGTCTCATTTCCTGTAACCGGTGTTTGTATGTTACTGGTAGCAGATTTTTGTTGCTCTAGCTCATCACAGTTAATTTTATTCGATTCTTCATTATAGTGACTATCTGTTATACATTTAAACATACACTAGTTCTGCTCATAGCTCTCCTTCTTTTAGCAACTTTCTTACAAATCCTACAGTTTACATGCTGTTCAGTTTTGCTAGCTGCCTTTCTTTAGCTTAGCAGCTAGCGATGGCTTCTCTCTCATGCTCGGTGTGTCAAATGTTTAGCTTTTCCTCTGCCTCCTTTACTGATGATCAGAATAAATGTAATAAATGTAGTTTATTTGTACCTTTGTAGGCCAGGCTTAGTGAATTGGAAATGCAGTTCCACACCATGGGAATGCAATCATTAGCTGCTTTATTTAATCAGCCCCCAGTAGCCGTTGTGGACCGACCAGATGTAGCTCCTGTTAGCCATCCCCCAACAGTTCCCGAGCAGCCCGGAATCCAGGGTGGCTGGGTGAATGTCCAAAAGAAGCATAGCCCTAAGCAGAAGCCCACAGTTCACCACCAACCTGTTAACATTTCTAACAGGTTCTCCCCACTCAGCAACACACCTGAGAAACCAACTCTGATCACTGGCAGCTCTATTTTGAGGAACGTGAAGTTAGCAACACCTGCGACCATAGTTAAATGTGTTCCTGGGGCCAGAGCCGGCGACACTGAATCATATTTGAAACTGCTCGCTAAGCATAAGCATAAATACAGTAAGATTATTATTCACGTCAATGGTAACGACTCCTGATTACGCCAGTCGGAGGTCATTCAAGTTAATGTTGAGTGGGTCTGTACCTCTGCAAAGACATTGTCGGACTCCGTAGTTTTCTCTGGGCCCCTGCCAAATCTGCTTCTCTGCACTTCCAGAGCAGTTACCTACCCAAAATATCTTAATGACGGGGTCTGCCCCCCAACCACTTAAATTAATAAAATCAAACGTTATCAGAAGAGTAGTTATACATAAAAACCTAAAAAAATTTACCAACGCTGAAATATCACCTCAAAACCGGAGAATTAAATGTGGACTCTTAAACATCAGTTCTCTGTCATCTAAAGCTGTACTAGTGAACGATCTAATATCAGATTATCATACTGGCTTATTTTGTCTGACTGAATCCTGGCTGGGACATGAAGAACATGTTGGGCTAAATGAATAAGCTGTTTTCCTTATTTTCATTTTCAAATTGTTAGAAAAATCAATTTACATTTTCGTTTGCACTTATGTATTGTTAAATATAAATGGAACATTTTTACTTTTCAAATTTGAATTAACATTTGAATAATGTCCACTGTACAGCGGGGGACCACTTTGGAAATTAAATGTCAAACAGCTTTTCCATTTTCATTTTGATATAGGCATTGAAAGCCCATACAAGTATATGAAAATGAAAATTGGATTATTGCATTTTACTCAAATAACACTTAAATATGTAGAAAATGATAATGCTATTGTGGAATTACATTTTCATTTTCAAGTTTACATTATCATTTGGATTATGTCTCCTTTACACTTCCATACAGTTAGGTATAAAGGTTTAATGAATAATAATGATAAGCTGGAGGGGTTCAGCGGGGGCTGATGAAGGCAGGAGGCAGGCCTGTCGGTGAGATGGGAGATTGGCTGGAGATGAGCTAAGGTGGCGTGTGGATGATGGCGGGGAGAAGAGGCTGGCACAGGAGTCCTGAGGCACAAGAGAAAAACCCAGTTATCCAGAAGCACAGGAAAATAACCACAAAAGCCACATTAGAAACTCTTCAAGAGATTTGGCCAAGAGTACACTACCACTGAGTGAGATGGGACAGTCTGGCGATGAGCGGCTGCAGAGGTGAGGTATTTGAGCTGAGAGCTGATGAGTTGACTGAAGTCAGGTGAGGAGCTGAACCAGGAGAGGTAGCCGCCCCCACAGCACACACACACACACACAGGGGAAGAGGAGACACAGGAGAACACGAGGAAGACCTGGAGTCGTGGCTGGAGCTGTGACAAACCCTGACTTTAAAAAAGGTAGCAAACTCTGAGCAGAAAGCCAGATGGAACCTGATGAACTGGTTTACCTCTGGCTTAGTTTTTCTCCATATTCTTTCAGCTCTCCTACAAGATGGCTTTAATGCACATATATCTTTCTTCATTCAAGGCCTCGCTTTAACGTGAGGCCATTTTTTAGTTTTCATAGAAGCTACTTTATCAAGCGTGTCAACCATTTGACAGTTGAAGGCATCAACCATTTCGTCTACAGGAAAATAAAAAATATTTGGATCTTGGGAATTAGTGAGCTCAGCAAACTGTAATTCTGCAGTAACATTAAAAGGATACTCAATAATGATCTGACCCATGGATATTAGACACCACCTCCTTCCTATGGAAATAACTAGCTCTAGAGTGTTACCGCGGTTACGGGGGAGTCAGTAACATGCTGGTTAAGATATTGATGAATTGTGTGGCTTTAGGATCTAATAAGTTATTTACATGGATATTTATATCACTATTTACAATTATTCTTTCATGGTGATACTAAGTGACATAAGTTCTAAAAACTGAAAGAAAACCTGTCCATAGCTTAGAAGGGTAGTAAGGGATACTGTAAGTAAGAGTACCACTGGCTCAGCCTTTAAAGTAAATGCTATGTATTCAAATGGGCAGAAATCACCAAAACTTACACTAGTGCAACTGAACTTGTATGAGAAAATAGTGGTTATTCCACTATTCTTTTATTATTGAAAGAAACTGCAGTTGAGTGGACAGGTTTTTAACGATGACAGCAGCACCATCAGAGCTGAGCCATGTCTCCGCTAGCAAACAGGAAGTCTAATTGTTTATTGGAGATCAAATCATTGATTGTAAAGGACTTTGTGGTGAGTGATCTCACATTAAGTAAGGCCATGTTAGTTTTGAATTTAACTGGCTGTAGTTAAATTTGGTGAGGTACAGCAATAAAAATCTTTGGATTTCTGAAAATATTCTGTTTACGTAATTTTGATCTCTGACTAATAATTACAATTATGGGCATTGAGAGCACCTGGGCACAAGGGGAAGCTAGTGAGTCTATGCCTGAATGGGATTATGGCAGCAGTGCGGGAAAGAAATTGGCTCGAAAACCAGAAGTGACTGGTGTCAAGCTTTCTTTGAAGTCTGGTCATGTGGCAGGGGATAGTCAAACTGCAGACAAGTTAAAAACTGTATAAAATATGTTGTACGTTAGAGTACGTGCTCTAGTCTGCTAGGATGGGTACCATCCATCAGAGTAAAAGATGGATGATTACAGAAGAGGTTAAACTGCCAATAAAAACCATGCTGTGCACTGTGCAGGCAGACTGGGGCCTGTGGAGGCTAAGAATCCAGCTAAAGCAACTGACACCATGGCCAAGAGGAGGGATAAAACAGTCATTCAGCGAGTGAAGGAGCATGCTAAAATCCTGTTCCAAGATTTGGTTGAAGACATTTGGTTGGAAACGTCAATGCAGCCGATGTGGATGATAATATTCTTAGCACAGCACCGTCAAGATGCTAGGGATCTTGTCCAAGATGTCAGCCACCTTAGTGCCTGGGAAGCAGTGTGTCTCAGCTGATCTTCTCCTGACGTGCCACACTACTGAATCACCGACAACAAGGGTGGTGGGAGAAGCATCTGGCGGTGGTGAGGGAGCAGATAATACCTGAGGAAGTACAGCGAGAAGATCGCCCCGGTCTGTTCAGTGGAGGGGGGGGGGGCTTACTCAGTGGACTTATTCAGTATCATGGGAGGTGGAGGAGGCCGTGGATTCCCAGCCAGTGGAGGATTTTTATGTCAAGAATGGATGAGATTTGTTGCAGGGGTACAGAAGCAGAGTCTCCCTCTCTTTTTGTGGGCGCCGACTACAACCCAAGGCTCAGGATGTGATGGAGTAGAGTTGACTTGGGCTTTGGGTTTTGCCACAAGTACAGCCAGGGGTCCTCAGGGACGGTGACAGGAGCAGGAACAGATACCGTGGCTGGAACAGTAGCAGTGGGCGAGTAGAAGCAGCGGCTGGAGAAGTAGCAGCGTCAGCCAGATAGGGGGCAGTATACATCAGCACTAGTCACTAATGACTTGTGTAGGGCTGAAGAGTGTCAAAGTGCCTCTCAGCACTTTCGTAAAGCGTTGAGATTCTTTGCTCCAACTCAACAATCTCCTTGCCGAGACAGACATAGTCCTGGCAGCCAGATGGTTACATTAGCCTCTGCTCAGCTTGTTTCTCTGATAACTCAAAATCCAGACGTGCAATTACTAAAATCCTTTATCCAGTTGAAAGATGTAGTTAAAAGCATCCAAGATCTAAAACGTATATAGTAAAAATGTGGTTTTAAACTGGATAAAAAGTCAATGATAATGTGTCGACGATAATGCTTCTATACAAGGTTGAAACATTCTGGATTGATATCGTCTAGGAGCCATTGAAACAATGTGGGTCGATGACAGCTGTCAGAAAGACTTTCATATCAAACCCTCCACTAGACGTATCGACCTCCAGGAACAATGTTGATTAGGCATCTGATCGACATTCAAATGTTTAATGGGAGTTTGTGTTTTAAACGACTCTTCCCAGCTGACAGCTGCTTGTTTTCAGCTGTTACATACATTTTTATTAATTATATAGAGGAATAATCCCGTTGACCTCTGTCTCTACCAGTCTCTCCTCTCTAATTTCTCAGCTGATGTCACCTCTGGAAAAAACAACTACTACTGCTCTAAGATCAACATCTCACCTGAATCACGCACTCTCTTTAAAACCTTCTCTGCTCTCCTTTCTCCGCCTGCTCCCCCACCTTCATCGGAGTTAAAAGATGATGACTTTGCGTCTTTCTTTGTCAAGAAAACAACCGCCATTAGCAGTCAATTCTCTGCAGCGCCACCTGTCGACCTCGCACGCATCCCAGATACATGTCTGCTCCCCTCTTTCGCTCGTCTATCTGAAGCTGACGTTTCCAAGGTCATTCATTCTAACCAACCTACCACCTGCCCGCTGGATCTCATCCCCACCCATCTCCTTCAGGCCATATCTCCATCTGTTGTCCCTGCTCTGACCCACATCTTCAACTCCTCCCTCACCACTGGGTCGTTCCCCACAGCTTTCAAGGAAGCCCGCATTACACCGTTACTGAAGAAAGCCACTCTCAATCCGACACTATTAGAAAGCTACAGACCGGTTACCCTCCTTCCCTTCATTGCCAAAGCTCTGGAGCGATTTGTGTTCAACCAGCTCTCTTCCTTTCTCACACAGAACAACCTCCTGGACCGCAACCAGTCTGGTTTCAAGAGCGGCCATTTCATGGAGACCGCGCTGCTCTCAGTTGTTGAAGCCCTGAGACTGGCAAAGGCGACATCCAAGTCATCCGTACTTATCTTACTGGATCTGTCTGTGGCCTTTGACACAGTTAATCACCACGTACTCCTGTCCTCACTCAAAGCTATGGGTGTTGCGTTGCAATGGTTCAAATCGTACCTCTCGGGTAGGTCATTCAGAGTATCCTGGAGAGACGAGGTCTCGGAGTCCCAATATCTCAATACAGGGGTGCCACAGGGCTCGGTGCTTGGTCCGGTACTCTTTTCCATTCTCCATGCTCGGTCATTCAAAAGCATGGCTTTTCCTATCACTGCTATGCGGATGACACGCAGCTCCACTTGTCGTTTCAACCTGACGATTTAACTGTTTCTGCTTGCATCTCAGCATGCCTGAGTGACATCGCGCTTTGGACGAAAGACCATCACCTGCAGCTGAACCTGGACAAAACGGAACTGCATGTGATCCCGGCCAACCCAAAGATTCATCACCACCTCTCCATTCAACTAGGCTCATCGAACGTTACTCCGTCCAGCACGGTCAGAAATTTGGGGGTGGTAATTGGTGATCAGCTAAACTTCAAAAGCCATGTCGCCACGACAACCCAGTCCTGTAGATTCATCCCCTACAACATCAGGAAAATCAGACCTTTCCTATCGGAGCAGTCTACACAAGTCCTAGTCCAGGCTTTTGTCTTGTCCAAACTGGACTATTGCAACGTGCTGCTGGCTGGACTCCCTGCTTGCACAACCAAACCTCTGCAGATGATCCAGAACGCGGCGTCAAGAGTGGTCTTAAATGAACCGAAGAGAGTGCACGTAACCCCTCTCTTCTTTAGGTTACACTGGCTCCCTGTTGTCACCCTCATCAAGTACAAAGCGATGCTCCTGGCCTACGAGACCACCACTGGTTCTGCACCCACATATCTTTGCTTGTTCATACAGACCTATGTTCCTGCCAGGTCCCTGCACTCTGCAAACGAACGACGCCTGGTGGTACCATGCCAAAAAGGAATAAAATGACTCTTGCACACCTTCTCTGGATCCGTTCCACAGTGGTGGAATGATCTGCCTGCTTCCACAAGATCAGCAAAAAAAACCAACCCTTTCCCTCCTTAGCTTTGTATACTGTGCTAGGCTTTAATCAGACTAGTTTTTTTAATGCACTCATGCGTTTTGTTACCTTGTGTTGTTACAATTGCTTCCATTGTCTTCCTCATATCTAAGTCCCTTTGGATAAAACCGTCTGCTAAATGACTAAATGTAAATGTAAATGTAAATGAATAAAGTTTATGTTTATTCTCAGGTTGATAAAGTTTAAATTTCAAGAGCCAGTTCGCCCAAAATATAAACCAACACCTCTTAGGGTTTTCTGGAATAGCTGGAAAGTTGTCCTGGGATAAGAAGAAGAACCTGCTCTCATCGGTTCTTTCTGTAACTGCACAACTGCTCATGGATTATTCCCTAATAACCATTAATACATGATGGTTCCACTCACAGGTGGTTCCATGTACAGATGGATTATGAACAGAATTTGACTCACTCTTCAGGTTCTGGAGCAATGTGGACCAGACTGCCATCAGCTTTGCGATACGCCACCATCCTTTTCCCAGAACCCGTCATGAAGTGACTGACTGTTCCATCAAATGTCCTCCTGCCACAACAACACCAAGACAATAGCCAATGAGAGCATGGAGACTGACAGTTCATCTGTCTCGAAGAGAGACCAGGGCCCGTATTTATTAAGCGCCTCAGAATCCCTTCAAGGAAGCAGTGCAACCTCAGAGCAGGACTGTGAGTAGACACTGACAAAACACTCATGACTTAAAAAAAATAAGTGCAAAAAACTGTAGAAAACTTCACTCAGGTGTGTGAAATGATCCTCATCAGCCCTCACGTCCTTTTATAATTCCTCCAGTAGTGCCATGATTTGATTTACTGTTGCTCTTTGAGGAGCAGTATGCCTGGTTGAAGTTTGATTTGTTCTAATAGTTGAATTGCAATGTCAGTTTAAAAGACATGATAATCTCAGCATTTATTATTCCCACGTATGGGTGTTCTTGTTTACATTTGCGACCTCCAGCACATCGGCCCACGCTGGAGTGATGTTGGTAATTCATATATCTGTATTTGTTTCAATTTTCAAAACCACAAACAATCTGCCTGAATCACAGCTGCACAAAAATCATCAATAAAGAGTCTTTTGTATGAAGCCATTCTCCTCTGAACTCACATCTGCATCGATCGCTTCAAGCAGTAAAATACTTAAATATTATCGAGACACTGTTTTTTAGTTAGTGGGTACTCACAACATGAAGTAGGAAAATAAAGACTATGAGGGGACATACGGATCAGGAGGCGTTTCACTCGGAGGATTTGGAGAACTGTAGTGTGCAGAGGTCTGGGCTAGAGGTGGATTATGGGAGCTGTAGTTTGCAGGTGGATTGTGGGAGCTGTATCTGGGTTGGTTGGCGTTTCTGGCTGCAGAATTCAGGTTGTTGCTGTCAGGTTGCTGAGGAGACATGGTGGCAGTAGCAGCAGTGTTGGTGGTGTTGCTGTGCCTGTCGGTCAGACTGCGCTCGATGGCGAGGTGCAGCAGCTCGTCATCACTCAGGTTGCTGTAGAGAGAATAATCCTCAAAGGCCAGACTGGGAGCTGCTGATCCAGAGTGAGAGATGCTGGCTGCTGTCATGATGGA
Organism: Coreoperca whiteheadi; assembly: GCA_011952105.1. Taxonomy (NCBI): domain Eukaryota; kingdom Metazoa; phylum Chordata; class Actinopteri; order Centrarchiformes; family Sinipercidae; genus Coreoperca; species Coreoperca whiteheadi. Next base: position 27,873,863 of record CM022481.1, on the reverse strand, counting down.
GCTGTGAAGTCAGACAATGATAGAGTTTACGGTCTGAATCCGACAGTCAGCAAGAAGAAACAGGAAAGAGTTTGTTTTACCAGACAGCTACAGATATTCATCACTGCTGACTGAACTAAAGGAACTCTGTCATCAATAGGCGAATTTTGATCCAGCTGATATATTTTCTTTTTTGTTTTGAGTTGAGATACTACCCACTGAGCAACATACGTCATTTCTGTTAGGGCCCATAATTACCAAGTTTCTCAAAGTGCCATTTTAGTATTCAGTGCTGATAATTCATGAAATGTACTCCTACTTTCAAACTTAAGAATAAAAGCAGGTTATCAAATTTCTTAAAGCTAAGAATCACTCTTACTCTCCCACTTTAAGACAGTTGGAGATGTCTCTCAGGTGGCTAGACGTTGCCAGTAGGGGCTTGTGATGGCACTGAGGATACAGGGACGTACGCACAGTTAATCAAACGACATCATTTGGACAGTGGGTTGGTGAGCAAATTCATCTCACCACTAACTTTAAACAGCAATGCGTTTTCAGCTGAATGGAAGGGGGTGATGATGCATTGTTTCCTTGCCACAGGAAAAATGCAGCAATGCAATACTGATGATTTGGGGCCATCACAACCATGAATAAGCCATACTGTCTGGGAAACAATTATGGCATTTACAGCTCCACACGTTGTTACACGTTTCATCGACTTCCCAACAACCCCCCGCCTAATCCAACAGAAGAAAATACAATTCATGTAAATAACCGGCTTCCCAGGAGTAGTGGTGCAATTGATGGCACTCACATAAAGATAACTGCTCCCAGCGTGAACAAGAACATTCACATGAACAGGAAGAGATTCCACAACATCAACACAAGTTGTGTTTGATGCAGACAGTTTGATGGATGTGGTACACAAATGGCCTGGGCCTACCCATGACTGAAAAATAAAATGTTTGAAATGTTCCTGGCTCCCCTCCACTCAGGAAATGACGAAATTGTCCTCCCCAAGTATGCGCTGCTCCACCTCACAAAGGACGCTCAGTGGTTTTCCTGGGGTGCCTCCGCATGAGTTTGAATTTCAGTTAAAATAAAGACTACAAGTAAATAAGGTAGAGCTAATGGCAGAGCCTAGGCATGCAAATGGGAAAGAAAGCCTTACTTACTATACATACCTGTGTGCTAAATGTTGGATTTGAAGGCTGTTTTTGCTGGGAATGTTGTACCATTTCTTCTTGCAGTCAGATGGTGACCGAGTGCATGAGATCTGTGAGGCATTTAAATGTCTGGAGAGATCCTCCCATGCCTTTTTCTTGTCAGCTCTGGTTAACGTTGGGCTAAACTTGCCTTTTATAACATGTTTCCTCTGTTCGACAAAAATCAGCAAGCAGTAGTGCTTCTTCTTCCCTCCAGTTCGGTTTTCACTTGGAATCCATGGTGGAAATCTAGGCTATATATTGGCCGGTCAATTATCAGCACACCAGTTGAAAATTTGTAATTAAGAAATGGTGGAAACTTTTTTTATGTTTCATTTCCAATCATAATGTATTCTCTCTGTGTGTTGAGTGTAATCTCCTCTCAGGAATTTATCTGAGAATATTCTTAAATAAAAATCTATTCAGTGATTGGTCCTTCCCTATGTTGTCATCCAAAATCCTGTTTGCAGCAGTGTCGTTAATCAGCTCTTGGAGGGACACTTAAGATTTAGCCAAGTATTTTTCTACTCCTAAGTCAATTCTTACCAGTGTTCTTATGAGTAATTCTGAGAAGATGGATAAATATGGGCCCAGGATTTGTTGGGCTAAATATAGCCTGGTTTTAGACCATGTTTTAAAAACATCATTACTATTTTAAAAACGCATAAAAACCTGTAAATATGTAGCATAAGCACTGCACCCACCAATGTTTACAGTCTAACTGTTTATTTTGTCATATAAACATATTCTGTTTCCTCATATGCCACAATGCAAAGTTACGTTGAATGCACATTTAATATACGTCTAATAGGGTAGTTTCATTTCTTTGACATAGTTTATGCATAGCCACTATTTAGCTTCTAGTTTTGGGTCTACACAAAGACATAATTTCAACGCCTTTAATGTTTCATATTAAAATTGTATATATATGGACCTATATAGGCTGTGTAAAAATGTGGTGGATGAGTGGATTACACCTTACCATGGGAGATTGGGGTACACAGAGAAATTTGGTTGTAGTTTTTCAGTTACACTAGTGACAATTATTTTGTTGTCTATCGGACATATATGTAGTAGTTGTTAATTTGGCTATAGTTAAACATCTACTAAACTTTAACTTTTGAACCAAATTTAACCACATTTTAGTCTAGTACCATTTAAACATCTTTTAGACGTAAAATCAACAGAAAATTGTTCAGTGGGTAAAGAGGAATTATGTGTAGATGGACTCCATGGATTTGTTACAACCTGAGAAATAATTCATGAAGTGAGCAAAAGATTCAGAAGGAAAGAACTGTATACAAATTGTAAATAATTAATATTTTTTGGTAGATGTTGTATTTGTATGCATCTCAGGCAGATCAGATAAGATTGAGTCCAATCTCAAAAAAGCATCCAAGATGGATTGATATATGTGCAATATTATGTGCTATGTGCAATAGCTGAATGTGAAGGGATATAAGTTCTGAGTGAGCTGTAATGAACTGTGCAGCCTTTTGGGGGTGCTAACAGAGTTGGTCTGGTTTCCTTTCTTCAGTCTGTTTCATCAATAAACAACTGCGCCAGCTGATCTTTAACCCAGTGACACCAGTATGTGTCGTGATACAGAATACAAACTAAGTCAGCTCACTGTAACTGCAACAAAACAGCAGAACAGTCACAAAAACAGCTGCAAAAACATCAAACAAAACTTTATAGACATCAGCACTGACAGACTTCATACAGTAACCAGCCGTAAAACCGGAATGTGACTGAATAAGAAAAGTACTCACCTCTTTTTAAAAGTGTTTCTTTATAAATCCAATGTTTTCTCGAAGTTAATACACGTCAATATGTTTTATCAGCCTGTCTGCCTGTTCTGCTGTCTGTGTGTCTGCCCGTCGTTCTGCTGTCTGTCTGTAATGGAGGCTACACAAGACACTGCGTGGATGGGGCGATGGGGGTGGGGTACTGGAGATTTATTTTAAGGACCTGCAGTCTGATCTTGTTGACCAGCTGAACTCTGAAACTGACTCTAATGTTAAAGGCAGATTTATCTGAACCTGCAAGACAACAGACTGAGTAATGTGTTTTCAAACACTTTAAACACAAAAAACATGATGTTTATGTGAAATAATGACTAGGTGTTTGATACCAGATCATTCTCAAATTAATACCAACTCTGTTTGAGTTAATCCTTAATCTATCCCAGGTTAATATCTAATCTGGTTGCTTTTCGCCAGCTTCATTACTTGCTTACAGATACTTACAAAGTTATGTGAATCCATGTAGAACACCAATCCCAAAAATTTGAGCCACTGCTACGCTACCTGCAGACGGCATGGCCATGGTCAAAGAACTGAGTGCCTCACCTGGCATGCAACACACCTGGCTGCATTACACTTCCTGTAAGGTGCAAAAATGCAGTCCCATTAAAGGTAACTGCCACCCAGTGTACAAAAAGTGCATTTCACAGAAAATAAACACAAAGGCAAACAAATGGATCTTACACTTTGGTCCCTAATTGTTAATGGCAGACAGTCACGGCAATGATAAACAATAAACAAAGAGCGATTAAACTCACAATGTTCTTAGGATTAGGGTTAACTAGTACACAAACACAGCATCTGTAAGACATCTGAGGCTGCATTTAATAGGCAAAGTTTGGTCATAGGTCTTTCCATAACATTAAACTGTCTTGAGACAAAAAGACCGTACAAAACCATTCTCATCAGGAAAGCGTTCCAGCACTCTGCTGAGTAGCCAAGAGCCACAAGGAGCAAAATAATCCACTCCTAAGGCAGTAACCCCAGGAACAAGGCTTATTTTCTCTTGGTTCCATTTTGCCATACCTGAAGCAAAAGGTAGGTGATTAGAAGTAAGAGGTTCAAGATGATTGGGATCCTCAGGCATCTTAGTGACGGCTGCACGTTTAATATGGCCTCTACATTACAGAGAACTGTATGAGGTCCATATTCATCCAGTGTCTGCTGATGCAAAATGGAGTTTAACGCCCTTTTGATCATGCGAATGACACGTTCCCACACACCACCTTAGTATGATGCTGATGGTGGATTTAAGATCCACTTGATTCCATGCTGAAGTAGTTTTCCCTGTATTTTGCTGTGATTTAATCCGACAAGGGCCTCCTATTGTTCTCTTTCTGCACCAACAAAATCGGTGGTGTTGTCAGATCGCATGTGAGAAACTAAGGCTCCTCTATTCATAAACTGTCACGAACCATTAATGAATGCATTAGGGGCGGCTGTGGCTCAGGAGGACGAGCGGATCATCCATTAATCCCAGGGTTGGCGGTTCAGTCCCTGGCTCCTCCTGTCCATGTGTCGAAGTGTCCTTGAGCAAAACACTGAACCCTTGCTCCCAATGAGCAGGCCAGCGCCTTACATGACAGCTCCGCCGCCATCGGTGTGTGAATGTGAGTATGAATCCTTTCTATTGGCAGATCCACCATTTTTTGTACACCTGCTCTGCACCGTGATATGATTGTCCTAATAGCTGATTTTGCATTTGTAATCCAATACTTCCTCTTCAGTTTGGATAGTGTGTGGTTTCTTCAACTATGGCCCAAGTTGTTAGTGAATATGCATAAGGATGAGAGTTGAGATATGCTTTTAAAAGGATGATTAGATGCTTGGTTTCTTCTGGTAGTGCTGCCCTAATCAGTCGTCCTCTGGCTTCCAAAGACAGTTGGGTCCATCTGCTGCCAATCAGTGGGTCATCATCTTTCATCAACCTCTTCATCATCCATCGCCTGGCGGATTATCTTTAGCATTGAAATACCTCCATTGCGACACATTTGTAGAACCTCTGATGGTTGAAACCCTGTTTGCAATGAAGGTATGAAAGTGCCTGTGTTCATTCCTTATATACTTCACAGAGTCTTACAGTTGTAGCTGCAGCTCTGCTCTTAATCCTGTCCACCAGAACAGCAAGAACCGGCTCCAGGTGTGGAATGGTGACCTGCTTTAGCGGTGTAACTCTTGCTTTGCCAAGCAGGAAAGCAACGTGAACATGTCTGTTATTTTTCATCCTTACATAACTGATGGTGTCATAGCCACCTTCCCTTGCATCGGATGTAGTTGGGCAAGTGTGGGCCGTCCAAAATCATTTTGTTTAATGCTGTTACGGACCCACGCAGACTGAAGCCTCCTCTATGGCAGACAGCCTAAAAGGCATTGCTGGGCTTTAGTGCCCATCCAAAACATTTTCAGAAGGACTTATGATTTCCAAGAACCTCATGTCTTCGCTTGACATTTCCTTGAAATCATGCATATACAGGTTTTCAGCAGTTCTTTCAGCTTGCAAACAGAGATCCTATTCACAGCAGTTAAAGCGAGTCTGGTTTCCAGATTACTGTTGTCATTATCGTGCACGGGACCATTAATGACCCAACCCAGCAATGTCTTTATGGCATATGGGCCTTCTCCACAGCTGCTGACAATTTCCCAGGCTTCCATTAAGTTGGGAGCGTTGATACCAATCAACAAGTCAACATTGGCTTTTAAGCAAGGAACTTGGATGGCTGACAGGAATGGCCACTGTGCCAGGTAACATTGTCAGTTACAGGCATTTTCCTTTAAGTGAGCACATCCAACATTAGATTTGAAAGAAGGCCTATTATTGCCATTGAAATACTTAAAAGTTCGAAAAAGATTATGAAAAACAATGCTATCAAATGTTTGGCAATGTGTAGTGGAAACAATGTTGTGAGTTAGGGGTCAGAAGGGACGGGGGCCCAGACGCAGACTCGTAGAGGTCAGGAAAGGAGGTTTTATTAGTTAGAGTGTCCTGGAGGGAGCAATGAAATCCAAAAGGACCAACAGGCAGGTAAAAATCCAAAAACAAGGCAGAGGTCAAAAAAGCCACCAACATCAATCCAAAAGATAGTGACTTAAACGGGTGGTGAGACAACGACGAACTGGCAAAGACACAGGGAGGACACACAGACTAAATACTCTTAGGGAAGGGGAGACAACGAGACACAGGTGCGCAACGAGACACAGGTGAACACACTCAGGGAATCAGGGGCAGGAAGAAAAACTAGACCAAGACAGAGGGGAACAGTCATCTACCAAAATTAAAACAGGAAGTCCAAGAATAAACACCGAAACATAAACTAAACAGCCCATTTCAAAATAAGACAAGGCACTCACAGAACTAAGGCAACCTAGGAACAGATAGAACAAAACACTCCCAAAACCCCAAAATACACACTAAAGGACCCACAACATAACAGTACCCCCCCTCAAGGGACGGCTTCCAGGTGGCCCTAAAAACAAAACACCCACCAAAAAAACAAAAGCAAGGGCACGGTATTCCAAAGTCCCAAAGTAGTCCAACACAAATGAGGGCGGGCGGAGGGAGGCCAGGGGGAGGGCCAAAATCCATGGGGCCATATCGCCAAACAGGGTCCAGGAAGGGGTGGAACAGGGACCGGGACTGAGAGCGGGACTGGGGACTGGGACCTGGACAGAGAGCAGGACTAGGGACTGGGACCTGGACAGAGAGCGAGACTGGGGACTGGGACCTGGACAGAGCGCGGAACTGGGGACTGGGACCTGGACCGGGCCAGAAACTGAGAATTGGACCGGGCGTGGGACGTAGACTGAGAACTGGATTGGGTGTGGGACAGAAACTGGGCAAACTTGTCAGGGTTTGGGAATACTTTCCCTAACTCCCTCATGTTTCCCAGTGTTTTGCCCTGCCTTTTGTTTCTTGTCTGTCTTATCTGCTGTTGTTCGTCTGGAGCCATCCACGGAGCGGACCAGTCTCTCTCTCCTCCACACCTGCGCTCCGCCTACCTGCACACCTGCAGCTCATCTCGGCTCATCACCACCTCCTGCAGTATTTAAACACCGGCTCAACCTTCCAGTCTTCGCCAGATCGTACCGTCTCCTCTGTGGTACTTACGTCGGGCGCTTCCCTCCTGAACTACTTATGAATATTGTCGAGTGTTATTTCGTAGCAACTAATCCTACCCTCTCTCTCCACATCCAGAAATCCTCCCGTCTGCCTCGTCCACCTGCCTGTCTCGCTTCGTGGCTTCTCCTATCACCTCTTGCCTGCATGCCTCGTTCCACCCGGCTCCTGCAAACTCCTCCTGGAACTTCAGCCTGTCAAACGGCACCCTTCATCCCCAGTTTGTGTGGACTCTCTACATCCACTTACCTGTCTGTCTTGCTTCCAGCCGTCCCAGCTCTCAACCTCCCTGGGAACTACAATAAATCTTATTCATTCTTCTACCGCCTACGTCGTGTCCAGCCTTGTATTTTGGGTCCAACCTAAAACTATCTTAATCCTAACAGAACGATCTGGCCAAACATGGACCCAGCAGGCTTGGAAACCGACGCAGTCACCATCCACGATGCGGTTTCCAATCAAGGACGATTACTAGGACAACACAAACAATTACTGCGGGCACTATTGGATGGTAACCAGGTCTTGAACCACCAAATGCTTCGCTTGACTAGCCAAATTGAAAGATTAACTTCTCTTTCCTTCCCAGCCAGTGCTGGATCCCCTGGGCTGCCTGGGCCGGTCTGTCCTTCTACCCCGGCCGCTTCACCAGTTACTCAGCCATTGTCCCGGGAATCGTACGCTCCAGACCCCGAACCTTTCTCTGGGGATTTGGGCAAATGCCGGGGGTTCCTATTTCAATGCTCGCTAGTGTTTCATCAGCGTCCCCTGACTTTTCCCTCTGACTTGGCTAAAATCCATTACGTCATGGGTCTGTTAAGAGGGAGAGCATTAACATGGGCCGAGGCGGTAAACACACAACGAGCATTAGTCACGTTATCCTACGAACTGTTCATTGAAGAGATAAAGAATGTTTTTGATCATCCCGACCACGGGGGCAGTGCAGCTAACCGCCTTCTCCATATTACCCAGGGCAACAGAATAGTGGCAGACTACTCAGTGGAGTTTAGGACCTTGGCGGCTGATTCAAGCTGGAACAACATAGCACACATCTCTCCCAGGCCAAACGATCCCGCAGGATCACGGCGGGCGAGTGCATTTATTGCGGTCAATCAGGTCATTCCCGGACATCTTACCCTGTGCGCCCAAAAGACCGGGCTCACCAGTAAAGGTGGGGATACTGGTGAGCCAGTTCAAGGACCAACCCTCCTTCAAACCCCGCACATTGACCAAAGCCATCCTGATGCATAACCTTAAGAATTGTTCCCTCATGGCCCTCATCGATTCTGGGGCCGATGACAATTTCTTAGATCAGGAGGTAGCAGCCCAGCATGGATTCCCCCTGGAACCACTTCCTACGCCCCTCATCACGAATGCCCTCGACGGACGTTTGCTAGCCAGGGTAACTCATCGGACCATTCCTTTATCCCTAGTCGTTTCTGGAAACCATAGGGAACTTATCCAGCTTAACATTCTTTCGTCCCCTAACACACCTCTAGTCCTGGGCCTGTCCTGGCTCAAAATGCATAATCCCCACATCAATTGGGAGTCTGGCAGAATCGTTAGCTGGAGTTCACATTGCCATTCAGTCGGCTGTCCCTCCAGCTGGAGCCACTCCTAGTCTTCCTGTCGAACCACCCCCCTATCTATCTAAGTCTTCCGCAAGTACCTGGCACTATCTCTGCCACCTCATCATCCCTACGATTGCGGAATTGATCTTCCTGGGGCTCCACTGCCCACCAGCAGGTTGTATAACCTCTCACGCCCGGAGAGGGAATCTATGGAACAATACATTAAAGACTCCCTAGAGGCCGGATTAATCCGCCCCTCTTTCTCACCTGTAGGGGCTGGGTTTTTCTTTGTGGCCAAGAAAGACAAGACCCTCAGACCATGCATTGACTACATGGGTCTTAACAACATTACCGTTAAAAACAAGTATCCTCTGCCTCTCATTAACTCTGCTTTCGAGCCCCTTCAGGGGGCCACCATCTTTACCAAGTTGGACCTCCGGAATGCTTACCACTTGGTCCGAATCAAGGAAGGCGACGAATGGAAGACAGCCTTCAACACACCCCTGGGCCACTTCGAGTACCGGGTCATGCCGTTCGGGCTCACTAACACTCCGGCGGTCTTCCAGGCCCTGGTCAACGACGTGCTCAGGGACTTCCTAGACTGTTTCATCTTCGTATATCTAGATGACATCCTCATCTATTCTAAAGACCTAACCGACCACGTTTCTCACGTCTGCCAGGTTCTCCAAAGGCTCCTTGAAAACAAGCTCTACGTCAAGGCGGAGAAGTGCCAGTTCCACGCCGAAACCACCGTTTTTTTGGGTTACATCATCGGGAACGGGCAGGTGAAGGCGGACCCGGAAAAAAATCAAGGCTGTGGCCCACTGGCCCGAACCCGTCTCCAGAAAGCAGCTTCAGCGATTCTTGGGGTTTGCGAACTTTTATCGGCGGTTCATCTGGGATTACAGCAAGGTGGCTACATCCCTGACCCAACTTACCTCCCAGAGCATCCCGTTTACCTGGTCTCCGACGGCACGTAAAGCATTCACAACCCTGAAAGACCTGTTCACATCCGCTCCCATTCTGACCCAGCCTGACACCTCTCGCCAGTTTGTGGTCGAGGTCGACGCCTCGGACACGGGGGTGGGGGCTGTATTATCCCAACATTCCAGCAGCGACCATAAACTCCATCCCTGTGCTTTTTTTTTTCCAGGCGCCTTACTTCAGCGGAACGGAACTACGACGTAGGGAACCGGGAGTTGTTGGCGGTCAAATTAGCACTGGAGGAATGGAGACATTGGCTGGAGGGCTCGGAACAACCCTTTATCGTCTGGACAGACCATAAGAATCTCGCCTACATCCAGTCCGCCAAGCGACTGAATTCTCACCAGGCACGTTGGGCCCTGTTTTTTGGGAGATTCGACTTCACCCTCACTTACCGTCCCGGATCTCAAAACACCAAGCCGGACGCCCTCTCTCGACTGCATACCGTGGAAGAAGCCGCTTCCGCCTTGGAACCCATCCTTCCGGCCAGGAGTATGGTGGCTAGCATTACCTGGGAGATCGAAAGGACCATCAGGGAGGCTCAGCGGGATCAGCCAGACCCAGGTAACGGTCCACCTAACCGCTTGTTTGTTCCTGACTCAGCTCGCTCCCAGGTACTTCAATGGGTGCATACCGGTTGTTTCGCCTGCCACCCTGGTATGGGGCGGACACTATCTCTACTCAGACTCCACTTCTGGTGGCCCACCATGGAGGCCGACACGCGAGCATTCGTTGCAGCCTGTACTACATGCGCCCGAGCCAAGGCCTCTCACCGCGCCCCCGCTGGTCTACTCCATCCGCTTCCAGTGCCCGGGCGTCCCTGGTCGCACATCGCCCTCGACTTCGTTACCGGTCTGCCTCCATCTCAAGGTAATACAGTCATCCTTACCATAGTCGATCGATTCTCCAAGGCTGCTCACTTTGTTGGTCTTCCCAAGTTGCCCTCGGCATTGGAAACTGCTGAGCTACTAACCCTCCACGTCTTCCGCCTGCATGGTGTCCCCCTGGCTATCGTGTCGGATCGGGGTCCGCAGTTTATATCCCAGGTGTGGAAGGAATTCTGCCGCGCTCTCGGGGCCTCCGTGAGCCTGTCTTCTGGTTTTCACCCCCAGGCTAATGGTCAATCCGAGAGAGCCAACCAGGATCTGGAATCTGCCTTACGCTGCGTTACCGCGGAGAATCCTACCGCCTGGAGTACCCACCTAGCCTGGATCGAATATGCCCACAATTCCCTCACTTGTGCGGCCACAGGTCAGTCCCCATTTGAGACGTCCCTTGGCTATCAACCTCCTTTGTTTCCAACGCAGGAGACGGAGCTGGCAGTACCCTCCGTGCAACACCACCTCCGCCGCTGCTGGAGGTTGTGGAGAGCCACTCGGGCTGCTCTCCTCCGACCAGAATCAGCGTATTGCTGACCGCCATCGGGTTCCAGCACCCACTTATCTACCTGGACAGAAAGTCACCCAGATTCATTGGACCTTTCATCATTGACAGAATCATCAACCCCTCGGCAGTCAGATTAAAACTCCCAAACACAATGAGAGTTCATCCCACTTTCCACGTTTCTCAGCTGAAACCGGTCCTCTCTAGCCCTTTGTGATGACATTGTGATTTGTAGTGAGAGCAGGTGGAGGAGAATCTAGAGAGATGGAGGTCTGCTCTGGAAAACAGAGGAATGAAGCTTAGCCACAGTAAGACAGAACACATGTGTGTCAAAGAGAGGCACCCAGGTGGAACGGTGAGGTTACAGGGAGCAGAGGTGAAGAAGGTGCAGGACTTTAAGTACTTAGGGTCAACGGTTCAGAGCAATGGAGACTGTGGAGAAGAGGCGAGTGCAAGCAGGTTGGAACAGGTGGAGAAAAGTGTCAGGTGTGTTGTGTGATAAAAGAGTATCAGCAAGAATGAAAGGAAAGGTGTTCAAGACGGTGGTGAGACCAGCGATGTTGTACAGCTTAGAGACAGTGGCGCTGAAGAAAAGACAAGAGGCAGAGCTTAAGATGTTGAGGTTCTCTTTGGGAGTGACGAGGACGGACAGGATCAGGAACGAGTACATCAGAGGGACAGCTCATGGTAGATGTTTCAGAGATAAAGCCAGAGAGGCCAGATTGAGGTGGTTTGGACAGTAGAAGGATGCTGAGGTTGGAGCTGCCAGGCAGGAGGTCTAGAGGAAGACCAAAGAGGAGATTTATGGATGTAGTGAGAGAGGACATGAAGTTAATTGGTGTGAGTGAAGAGGACGCAGAGGACAGGGTTAGATGGAGGCGCATGATTCGCTGTGGCGACCCCTGAAAGGGAACAGCCGAAAGGAAGATTATTTATAATCATTTTTGCTTTAAACCATGTTTCTTGCCTTTCAAGTTCATCACAATGCAACAAACCCATCAATTAAATATGCAATGATTTGTCATCTGTCATCCCATTGTCATCTGACTCAGACATCCCATTGTCATTCAACTAATTAGCGGTAGCCTCAGCAGGAACATCTAAAAAATGATTACCGTTGTTCACATTTGCAACTGCAACCATCCCTCACAAACACAGAAATGACAACAAAGTCAAAGTCTTTTTTCCTTTTCAGCTAACAAGCTTGGATTTACACCCAAAAATCTGTGCACACAAAGTCAAATGGCCATTAATTGTTTAGTAGCATTGATTCTTCCTCAGAGGATACTTGAGCTGTGGTCCCCAGTCTGGATGGAGGCATGGTGTAAGGAACCATGGTTGGCATGGATACCAACTGTCGCCTAACAAGTGGCAACTGGCTGGCACATAATGTTCTTCGAAAAGCTCTCTCACGCCACTCTCAACACAAATCCAAAAGGACAACAATGTCCAAAATCTTGTAGTCCACCCTGAAAATAATTGGTACCTCTTTCTGTTGACAAAATGTCTTTGTGTTGTTTCTGATGGTGCAATAATGCAGCTGTGTCCCACCAATTATGTCAACAAACTCAGGGAACATATGCCCCTTTTGTGAGCTTGTAAGGTGTGGACATGCAGTGGAAATGAAATGAACTGCGTCAAAATATGAGACTATGAAAGAGCTGTAATTGTTTGTGTGATCACTCTACTGATGGAAGGTTGCCATATATCTTAGTGTTGTGATCATTTCTGCCATTATTATTTTTATATAGCGTTATTGCGTTGGGTGGGAGCTGTAAGCGCATCTCTTATGAGATCCATCACGAACATTATCCCTGCACAATCTAATCTGTAGCATTTCATTAACTCACTTCGATGCAGCGTTTGGAGAATATTTCTCCTTCCTCTTTGTCTTTCTGCATTTTCTCCTCTGCTCAGGAAACTTAAACACTTAAAAGTCCCCCCCCCAACAGTTTCACACTTTAGGAGCTCTCTCAAGGGCTAAAAGGCTTTATAAATAACTTTTATCTTTACCTAAATCTAGTCTCAACTGTATGGGGAAATTCTTAAAAATGTCTTAATTCTAAGAATTTTCATAGAATTTTGTCACTAAGAGCAACTCGTTTACTAGGAAGCTTTATACATACAGCCCCAGATCTGTCTCAAACCCAACTGTCAGAGTTAATCGGAGCTCTGTCCAAGGTTAATATGTGGTCTGTCCAAGGATGATCCGAGATCTATAAAGAGGGGTGTACTACGAAGCGAGATTAGTGGTTTAGCTATGCTGAGTTTAAAGCCAGAGTTTTCAGTGTCATGAAGGTAGCTCTCTTTTTAACCTGCTAGATCACCATGGTAACCTGCTCAAGAGGAGGCTTTTCAGAGTTTCGGCTTAAATCGGCTGTAAAAAGTTCCCCCTTCCACTGATTCTGTTCCTGACGATGTTGGCAGGGGATACTATTTTATACAAACCTGTTGAGCCGTACGTTAATATGCAACTGAACAAAGCCGTGCAGTCAACCCTAACCCCTACCCTAATCCTAACCCTAACACCCTAACCCCCCTAACCTAACTGTCATGGTAACCTACATGCATTCAGTTAGTGATGCAGAGATCATCCAACAGTACCACAATGATGAAGCCTCAGCAGCCTCAGACACTTTGGATTATGTCTTTTTGTTTGTTCCTGATCAGCTGCCTGGTCAGTTTACACTGATGCGGCTGACAGACCACCGATTAGAAAATTGATTAGTCTATTGGTATTTATCACAGATAATATTAAATCAACAAAATTCATTTCACTTTAATTTGGCCAAAACATAAAGTGATTTCCACATGTCCATTATGGGACAGGGTCAGAGCTGAATGCATTTCCTGAGTATCAAGTTTAAATCTGCTGTGTCAAGTTTAAAGTTTCAGAGCTCTGAATGAGCAGCAGCCACGTTAGAGATTAACCGGAGGCAGTGAGAGTCATCAAAATAAATATTTTCACTTATTCTGCCAGCATTCCTCTATTGTCTTATAGCAATAACGGTTTTTACAGGCCTGTTCTTCACAGCTCTCCATTATACCGACAGCAGGGCTGGACTGAAGACAGTAACTAGGAGCATGGTGATGGCAGCTGTGAAATACTACATCACAAATCTAAATTAGGACAGCCTGCTGTCTCCATAAAGGGCTGCCACCTCTGGAACACATTACCAACTGAAATTAAAGCAATCCCAGATAGAAAACCCTTTACAACATAGGTTAAGAACTGTCTAAAAGGAAACCACAGTTGTAACCACTTTTAGCTCATTTGCAATTTCTATTGGTGTATTTTATTGTTTCCATATTTGTAGTGTATTGTGTTTTTATAATGCTACTGAAAGCTGTATATTTTAATCACACTGTAGCCTACAACTAGGGACAAGAGCTGAACATTAGAAACAGCTATAAACGCTGTGCAGCCCATCAGTGTAGTGCTCTGTGTTGAAACTATGTTTAGTTACAACGTCCCTATCAAATGCAATTTAAATAAAAGTAGATAAAAGGCAGAGATTAGTTTCCTTTTAAATGTATTTACTGTTGTGAATTAGTTGCATATAAATGTGATTTCCAGGAGACGGGGCTGCTCCATTTTGTGCAGAAGAGGCAAATAACGCTCAAACGGGCCCCTTTAATTGGACCCACAGAGCCAGAAGAAGAAAGCCTGGGTTAACAAAGACAGCTGACAGCCGTCGTGATGTCCGTTATCTCTGACTGCGAGTTTAGGGTTTGTTGAGCAGCTCACACAAAGAAAGTCCGACTGTGTCGAGCTCAGGTCTGTCCAGCGTTAATCTGTGATTTTACTAATCTCATTCAGATGAGTCGATGTTCTGATTGATCAGGAAAGAAACCACTGAAAAATGTCATACTAATGTTGTGATAAATCTATTAATGATCTAATCTATACATTTGACCAGAAACCTGTTAAGATACATGTTATTCTGACAAGAAACAATAACCAGGGATTCTTCTAGGTCACTCTGACAGAGATAACTGTTCTAATTCCAAATAGTTTTCTCTGTTTTATTATAGTTGTTTCTTATATTATTGTTGGTAATTTATTACATTTTATTTTTTTATTTATTAGATTTTATTTGTTTCATTGCCTTCTGACATTTTTTAATCCTGGTTCAACCATAAAAAGCACTTTGTAACTTTGTTTTGAAAAGTGCTGTATAAAGTCTATTATTAATTATTATTACTACCACACACTTAACTAAAAGTCATTAACTGCCTGATTTACTAGTAAACTAACCAATCACACGCCTACTTCTAACCTAGTTAAATTTAGTGTTATCTGTGTGTGCAAGCGCACGTGTGTGTTATTCTTAGACTCAGCTGCTGAGTGAAAGTGAGCAAACAAGGTCAGAGCGAGCTGCACAACGCTTTTAAAACAACAGAATGGCGACAGTAAAGAGAAGGTAACAGAACTGTTTGTTTTAGTCAAAGTCGAATCTAAAACTCCAACGTGTGTTCAAACCAACAAACATCCACTGACCACTGTCACAAACGGAGACTCTGCAGAGGTTCAGTTGTGTTTCAGGAAAGCAGAGTGATACCTCTGTCTGTTAGCATGCAGCTATGTTTCTCTGTGACCTTCAATAACTCTGTTTACGTGTTTCACAGCTACGTTCCTGTGTGTTTTTTATAGACGCAGACACGTGCGTACATTTAAATATATTTATAATTGATTTAAATGTCTGAGGACATGAGGCAGGGTCAGTATCAACAACAGTAGATTCAGATTCTCCTGACATTTGTTCACTTGTTTTAAATTTAACTATGTCTTCATTTGATTTTTTATTCTGAACCAGTTACTTCTGTTACCTTGAAGTTTCTAATTTGATTATATTTAGTTTTATAATTGTTGATTTTAATTTGCTGCCTTGTGTGAACCACGTTGTAAATTGAGTTTAAAAAGTCTTTTATAGATAAAGATCATCATCGTCGAGGCCCTGAGTCTCTGCACAGTAACATTAAAGAGATGGTGTCTCTATATCTGTTTATTTCTGATGTTTGCTCTTAATTTTTATTGAAAATCTTAAAACTGAACTCCATAGAATCTCTAGATAATCTGTAGGAAAGATGTTTTATAACTCCTATTATCTAACAGACACAGGTCAAAGGTCACAGTTACTACGTAATTGACATTTCATCTGCCCTGAAAAAACACCAAGTGATGCATTTCACATTATAAAGTTAAATTTATGTTTTTTGACTATAAGGCTCTGTGAAATTTGCTTAACCAAAACACATTTTTTCTTCTAACATGAACCATTGTTTTTGTGAAGAGAAAGGTGTGTGAGATACCATCCAGGTTCACGGACTGTTCTCCATATTTTACTATGGGGTGAGTCAAAGATATAGATGAATACAATAATAAGTTAAATCAACAATGTTATAAATATATATATGACTTCCAGTTTGAAGACTTCATCTGAAATGTTTCCCATCTTCAAAAGGCTTTTCCTAAAAACAGCTGTTGGAAATGGGGGGTGTTATTCTCATCATGTCAATATTGTATTACTAGTACGACCAGTTCAACTGCAACACCACAACAGAAAAACAGCAAGTGAAATGAGCTTACAACACAGAAAGTCTTCAAATGTAAGCCTTAAAAATCATTTACGTTTAGCACTGATTTCATATTTAACTAACAGGTTCAACAGGTGGGTTGTTTCAGGCAAATGGCCTACGCTAAGCTAACAAGCACTTTATTTTCCATCAATAACTTTTTATTGAACAAAATGGTGTTCAATGGTGAACAAAATGTCAGGGTTACCGGTTAGCTTGCCAGCTACAGCAGTTATGTAGCTGGCTCTGCGGGAACTCCCTAGGTCACCGAGCTGCCAGCCTGACATTTGCAGCGTGGACGTACGATGCTGTGACCACTGGATAACAGGTGCCTTCAGTTGAGTCAACAGTGGACGTCGTAGCGCAGGAAGCGGATGAGTCTGACAGGTAGAGGCAGAGTGTGGAGCAGTTTGAGTCTCTGGACTCCAACCAGACTTCTGATCTTCAACCTGCAGAGCTGCATCAGAGGATGAGGAGGAACTAAACGGAAAACAGACAGGTTCCAGATTTAAAACCGACCGAGTCTGAACAGAACAGATCCCTGATCTATGCTAGCTCCATGTAAGCCCTGTCCCCCAGACAGTCTCCACACCCAGCTCAGCAAGCCAATCAGAGTGAGGAACAACGCACTGTTCCAGCATCTTTGGAGCCTTTCTATCTTTTTATCTTTTAACTCAGGAATGTTCGTGGGAACTCAAAATTCAAAAGCTCTGTAACATATGACCCATGTTGAAGAGTGTCAAGCCCTTTCAAGCAAAATTGTGATTTGTGATATTGGCCTATACAAATAAAGTTGAACTGAAAAACGTCCAGCTTGGTTTACAGCTGTGATACAGGATCCAGTAACTGATAGTAACAGTCGTCGGTAACAGTGACCTCAGGCCCGCCCACCCATAGTTACTGTTGCTATGAGAACTTTGTGAACCGTCATCATTTGTTTCTTACGAGCTTTCAGTTTGATTGGTGCCCATTCGCTGCAACTCTCCAGAACCTGCAGCAGCCGAGAGCAGAGACTGACATGACTGACGTAGTCCAGCAGCAACGAGATGATCGGACCGGTTACACGGCAGAACGACGAGCTGGAAACGGCCTCACAGAACTGCAACAAGATATAGGACACTCTTTGTCTAACAGATTCACATGCTTTGATTTATGCTGGGTCTTTCTGGCTCACCTGTATGCTGCGCTGCGGCAGTGCATCTCTGCTGACCTGCAATTCGTCGATGGGACGGCGTGACGGCATGACGGCTGGATGTGGTTTTTGGCCGTACACACAGTCAAAGCAGGGCCGAGCATCGCAGCCATTGTCCAGCAGCAGTTTGAGCATGGGCAGAGACTCCATGTTGAGCAGAATGGCCGACAGGAACGAGGACGGCTGGGTGGAGATCTGAGCATTGACGTTGGCGCCATACCTCAGCAGCAGCTTCGCCATGTCCATCCAACCAAGTCGGGCGGCAATGAGCAGCGGGTTGAACACATCCAGGTTGGGGTCGGCTCCAGCTTCCAGCAGCATCTCGCTGGCCTCCAGGTTGCCGTTGTAGACGGAGAAGTAGAGTGCTGTGCTCCGCCGGTCCTCATACATTCTGGAGTGTTCCTCCGACAGCTCGTCGTTGACGTTAAAGCCAGAGTTGATCAGCAGCTCCATGATGTCATCCCTGTTCTTCTCTGCAGCAATGTGCAAAGGACTGATGCCGCTGTGCTGGATTCTGACCCTGCTGGTCACTGGGATCAGCAGAGACACGATTCTGGAAACACAAAAGGTAGCTGTCAGGGAGGATTTAGGATCACACCTGGATATCAGTCGATTGTGGCTGAGCATCGGCAAACTCTTCCATGTTCTGGCACCAGACAACAAATCATTTTTTTGCTTTAGAGAGATTCCGGTTGGTAACCTCAAACTTCTTTGATGTTTATTCTGAAAGCTCTTAAAGCTCTGTATAGTAAATACACAAACATATAGTGGAAGAACTTGTCAGAGAGTACCAGTGGGTTTATTAAAAAAATAGCTATAAAACACAGAACGGTTGATGAAAGTTTATCTAGTGACAGGCAGTTTCAGACTCATACAGTCTCAGACCGTGTGTGATTGTTCTGAACAGCCACATGAAGAGGCAGCAGTCCAGACTTCATGGATTGGTTAGCGTCCGCTTTCAGAGAGAGCAGCACCTCCACGGCAGAAACATGACCATTCTTACAGGCTTCAAACAGCGGCGAGGCTCCGTCTCGTGCCTGTCCATTTATATCTGCACCTGAGAGACACAAAAACACCTTTAGAAACACCTTAACATCAGTCTGTCCATTTGCATCTACACCTGAGAGACACTAACGATAATTTGTGGACAAGTTTGCAGGGCTGACCTTTCTTAGCGAGCAGGTGGAGGATATCAACGTATCCGTGCTGTGCGGCAATGAAGAACGGTTGGATGCCATAGATGTTTTTGGCATGTAGATGGGCTCCGGCCTCTAGTAACATCCTGCAGAGCTCCAGTTGTCCTTGTCTGCAGGATTCATGAAGAGCACTCCCTCCCTGAATGCAAAAGTGATTCACCTCAGCTCCAAACCTCAGCAGCAGCTCCACAATGGCTTTGTTCGTGTGCTCACAGGCTGAAAAGAGAACAGTCTCAGGCTGGAACAAGAATAAAACCATCCACTTTTTTCAACCTAGGAGGGGTTTGTTACATATTTCTGATAGCATCCCGTCGAATAATCACTCAACTTTTACAAACTTTACATCTTTGATAACATCAAGCCTCATGAAAAACCACTTTAAAGATCCCTGGTTGCCCTTTACAAAAGTGACATCACTGCATCTTTCAGCAGGCGCTATGATGTCAGCTGTGATGTCAGCTAACCTGCGAACAGGGGAGTCTCTTGGTCCTTGTTGGCAAGGTTTGGGTCAGCTCCATGCTTCAGGAGAAAGTCAACACAGGAAACGTTTCCTTGACCAGCCGCCAGCAGCAGAGCGGTCTGATTCTTTAAAGTGCATCTGTTCACTGAGTTGGGATAAGCTGAAGACAGACAGAGGTCAAAGGTCAAACTGATTGACTTTAACTATGGCTAGCAATGGAACATAAACTGCCAAAAAACCTCATACAAGACTAAACCGATGGCTTGTTTGGAACAAACCGGCAAGTGCAGGGTTATTTAGATGTCAGTAATTACCTTGGTGAGTTCAGTGTTATAACAGATGGCCAGAGCATCAAAAATAAAGCCAAAGTTGGAATAAACCACTGTTTTAATTCAAGACTCATGCCTCTTAAAGTACAGCTGAGGCTCCGGAATTTGGTCAGTGTGGTTTGTGAGAGCCATTTATAAAATAGAAAAATGTAAATAATTTAGATTTTGCTGTATTTGTCACAACTGGTGAGTGCAAGGTAACAGGAATAGGACACAAATGTAGACAGTCAAAGCAGGCAGGATCAGTTCAGTGATTTTATGGAGGTACAGATACCCTTACAGAATCATGAGACAGGCAAGGGTCAAAACCAGGAAGGCAGTCCAAACAGGCAAACAAATCCAGGGGCAGGCAGGAAACCCTAAGTCCAAAAACATCACGCAGAGGTTCAAAACAGGTACGAAACCAGTTTCAGGTCACAGATAACATAATACCGAGGCTAAAAAGCAAAGCTTGAAGCAACTAAGAAACTTAGATGATCTGGAATATGTACAGAGAGTGGCTGATGCAGGAATGAGGTGCAGGTGGGGAGATGGCCGGGGAAGCTTGGGTAAGGAGAATGAGGTGACAGCTGGGATTGCAGGTTCTGTAATGAGGAGAAACGTCTGAGGGAATCCGGTGGACAGGTAAAGAATAACACTGAAGGGGCCTGAGTAAAGATGTGGCTTTTGAGAGGGACATAGAGGCGAACATTGTGAAAGTATTTAATTTGTTAAAGATAAGAAGTTCCACAGTTTCATTGCAGTATGCTTAAATAGGATTAATACTGACTGCAGTCAGCCTTGGTTTCTAATTAGCCAAAAGGTATAACATACTGCATGTGCTTTTTAGATAATCTTGTTGAAGCTATGGAGTCTTGAGAGAACACTAGTTGACTGTGCTTACTGTGCTTATCATACTTGTGTTGTATGTTAAAAGTGTTTCTTTACCATTTTTCATTTTGTATTTGAAGAAGAGAGTTTTTCAAAAAACATTTGAAGAAAGGAACATGAACTACGGAGTTTTATTGAAACACTACGTTTGAACTCTATAGCTTAATCGGGCACTTTCAAGAAATTGACGGCGCCACACAAAACCTGTATTCACACCAAATCAGGTGCTGCGACGAAAACGCCAGTCCTCCCATTCATTAGAATGTGCGTTTAGGCTGCAATGGTGGGAACCACAGGGGATGCCGGGAAAAAAAATGCAGCAGCCCTGTAACAAAAATTTGAAACAGAATAGAGTATTGATGAAACGCAACCCAGCGTTGCACTGCAGTGGCCAATCACGTAAGCCAGCGATCAGACCGGAAGATGCCCACCGAAAGAAGAAGAACTTTGTTCACCATGTAGCATTGTAGCCTTCTGCTGTTTACCTAGCAAGTGTGAAGATAGAAGAGAGACTGATCGTCCATGTGGTGACCTTGTCCAGAGCTATACAACCCTGCCAGAGGCAGTTCAAAGACGTTAATCGCTGTGCATTCGCTTGGATTTGCCATATCGCTCTTCAGGTTTTCGTCATGCAAATGGGCCATGTAACGACACTCCCACTCCACCACAACGCCTGATTTAGTGTGAATACAACCTAACATGGTTGGTCCCTTTTAGACGTCATGAACAAAAGTGTTGGACAAGTGGAAAATAAAACCTGCATGTGGCACTAGAAGAAAGGGGATCACCACAATCAGTAGGATCCATTCATTGGGGTCCATGAATGTCGGTACACAATCTCATGACAATCTATCCAATAGTTGACAAATTTCAGTCTGGACCAAGTGATTAATACCTTCATCACCAGAGCCACCATGCTGGTGTGGCAAAACACAACAGAAATAATGGATTGTGTAAAGAGCAGAATTCAGAGCAATCAAACTGAACACAAATGTGTTTGAAATGTTACAGCATTACATAGAAGCCATACTGATGATCAGGTGTTGTGGCCACTGACTTTACATAACAGAGTGGCGTTATGAAAGCAACTGACGGTGAATGGGTTTATTAACAAATATGGTGGTTGATCCACTTTACCTGTGTTGGTAAAGATATTAAAATCTAAATGTGTCAATCATCATAACTAACATTACTGGCACCAGAAAACCATACATTTAATTTTCTCAGGATTTAACATAAGTTTCGGATTTATATGTAACTTCTGAATTGAATAAACAGGAGCCTGACTCAAACAGAAGAAGAAAACCGTCCCATCAGCATATATATATTTCCCTACCATGTACTGTAGATTGATTGCTGAGTTTAGCTGAAAATTCCGTTTTAGTTTAAGGACTGAAAGGAGATAAAATGTGTTCAGAACCAGCTTTATTGGCCGGATATGTGTACACAAACAAGGGATTTGACTCCAGTTTTTCATTGCTCTCTATATACATATAAAAAAATAGACAAAAATATGTCTAAAAGCAAGGACAACAAGCTCAATTTGGTGAAAAAACTTTAAGATACTATGTGCGCATTAAGCTACTATGTGCAGTATACATATTTTAAGTACAATGTACAGAACGCAACAATAGTAACATTTGTAAACAGAAATACAATGAATGCAAATAGTGCTGAAATAAATATGAATAATGTAACAGGCTGCTTTATATACATGAGGTAGGTGGCAGTATATAAAGCATGCGTAGGTTTAAATAGTGTTCATATTTACATAAAACAGATAAATTCATGGGTACAGAAGGTGTTATAGGGTTATCAGACACTCCTGACGCTATTTGACTGGTGTTAACTGTTCAGAGTGATGGCTTGTGGGTAGAAACTGTTGTTATGTCTGGTTGTTTTGGCGTACAGAGCTCTGTAGCGCCTCCCAGAGGGGAGAAGTTGGAACAGGTTGTGTGCAGGGTGTGACAGATCTGCAGTGATGTTTCCTGACTCTGGACATGTCTAAGTCCTGGATGGAGGGCAGGTGCTCTGCAGTCCTGACTGCCCGCTGTAGTCTGTTCCCATCCTGTTTGGTGGCCGATCAGAGCCAGACAGTGATGAAGTGCAGAGAGCAGACTGGATTATTGCAGAGTAGAACTGGATCAGCAGCTCCTGAGGCAGGTGGAACTTCCTGAGCTGGAACAGGAAGTTCATCCTCTGCTGGGTCTTTTTGATGACGTTGATGTTGGACGCCCACTTTAGGTCCTGGGAGATCGTGGATCCCAGAGACCTGAAGGCTTCCATGGTGTTGTTTAATATGGTGATTGGGGGCTCCTCCTGAAGTCCATGGTCATCTCACAGCTCACAGTTCTGTGCGTGTTCAGCTCCTGGTTGTTCTGACCGCACCAGAGGGCCAGCTGGGATGATGGTGTTGAATGCAGAGCTGAAGTCCACAAACAGGATCCTTGCGTATGTCACTGGATTGTCGAGGTGTTGCAGGATGTGGTGCAATCCCATGTTGACTGCATCATCCACTGACCTGTTTGCCAAGTAGGCAACCTGCAGGGGGTCCAGCAGGGTCCTGTGATGCCCTTCAGGTGGGTCAACAGAAGTCTTTCAAAGGACTTTATGACTAAAGACGTCAGGGCGACAGGCCTTCACACAGATCACTGGAGCTGTGTAAAGCTCCACAATCATCCCAGTCCCCAAAAAACCCTCCATCACGGGATTAAATGAACACAGGTCACTTCCGGTTCATTAAGGACCGGTGAAATCGTTTGACCAGTGAAAAGTCCGATGTTTAGAAGTTCCTCCCTGGTGAATGTGAGCAGAGAAGGAGAGCAGAAAACTAAACGAAAACACAAAAATTAGGAGAGAGCGCAGTATCAAGGCTGCCATCCGCAGCACCATCTTGATGAAAAAGGTATTGAAAGAAATTAATTTCGGCTAAAGTGCAAGCATTAAAAGCAGATAAACTCTCAGTTAAGGAATATGAGATTGAAGCTGTTGAACTGGAGAAGTAGAAAACAGTGTCATCAGCAGATTGATGGATTTTCCTACAATGTAACAATAAGGCAATACCATCCATCCATCCATTTTCTACTGCTTATCCGGGACCGGGTCGCAGGGGCAGCAGTCTGAGCAGAGACACCCAGACTTCCCTATCCCCAGACACTTTCTCCAGCTCTTCCGGGGGAATACCAAGGCGTTCCCAGGCCAGCCGAGAGACATAGTCCCTCCAGCGTGTCCTAGGTCTTTCCCGGCCTCTCCTCCCGGTTGGACATGCCCGGAACACCTCCCCAGGGAGGCGTCCAGGAGGCAACTGGAACAGATGCCCGAGCCCCCTCAGCTGACTCCTCTCGATGTGGAGGAGCAGCGGCTCTACTCTGAGTTCCTCCCGAGTGACCGAGCTCCTCACCCTATCTCTAAGGGAGCGTCCAGCCACCCTGCGGAGGAAACTAATTTCGGCCGCCTGTATCCGGGATCTTGTCCTTTCGGTCACGACCCAAAGCTCATGACCATAGGTGAGAGTAGGAACGTATATCAACTGGTAAATAATACTTAAACTCCTCTACTTGAGGCAGGAGCTCTCCACCAACCTGAAGGGGACAAGCCACCCTTTTCCGGCTGAGAACCATGGCCTCGGACTTGGAGGTGCTGATTCTCATCCCCGCCGCCTCACACTCAGCTGCAAACCGTCCCAGTGCACGCTGAAGGTCCTGATTTGATGAAGTCAACAGGACGAAATCTTGTGGTCCCCAAACCAGACTCCCTCTGGCCCCCGTCTGCGCCTAGAAATCCTTTCCATATAAATAATGAACAGGACCAGCGACAAAGGGCAGCCCTGCCGGAGTCCAACATGCACCGGGAACAAATCTGACTTACTGCCGGCAATGCGAACCAAACTCCTGCTCCGTTCATATAGGGACCGGACAGCCATTAGCAGAGGGCCCCCATACTCCCAGAGCACCCCCCACAGTTCGCCGCTAGGGACACAGTTGAATGCCTTCTCCAGATCCACAAAGCACATGTGGACCGGTTGGGCAAACTCCCAAGAACCCTCCAGCAACCTGGCGAGGGTATAGAGATGGTCCAGTGTTCCACTACTGGGACGAAAACCGCATTGTTCCTCCTGAATCTGACTATCGGCCGAATTCTCCTCTCCAGTACCCTGGCATAGACTTTTCCGGGGAGGCTGAGGAGTGTGTTCCCCCTGAGTTGGAACACACCCTCCAGTCCCCCTTTTTAAATAGAGGGACCACCACCCCAGTCTGCCAGTCCAGAGGCACTGTCCCCAGCCGCCACGCGATGTTGCAGAGGTGTGTCAACCAAGACAGCCCCACAACATCCAGAGACTTGAGGTACTCAGGGCGGATCTCATCGACCCCCGGTGCCTTGCCACCTAGGAGCTTCTCAACTACGTCAGTGACCTCAGCCCGGGGAATCGACGAGTCCACAACCGTGCACCCAGCCTCTGCATCCGCAATGGAAGACATGCCGGTGGGGTTAAGGAGATCCTCGAAGTACTCCTTTCACCGTCCGAGGACGTCCCCAGTCAAAGTCAGCAGATTCCCACCCCCACTGTAAACAGAGTGTGCAGGGCACTGCTTTCCCCTCCTGAGGCGCCGGACGGTTTGCCAGAATTTCTTCGAGGCCAACTGTTAGTCCTTTTCCATGGCCTCACCGAACTCCTCCCAGGCCCGGGTTTTTGCCTTTGCAACCACCCGGGTAGAAGCTCGCTTGGCCCTCCGGTACCCATCAGCTGCCTCCGGAGACCCCCGAGCCAACCAGGCTCGATAAGACTCCTTCTTCAGCTTGACAGCATCCCTTACTTACGGGGTCCACCACCGGGTTCGGGGATTGCCGCCACGACAGGCACCGGAGACCCTGCGGCCACAGCTCCGAGCGGCCGCGTCGACAATAGAGGTGGGTAGCATGGTCCACTCGGACTCAGTGTCTCCAGCCTCCCTCGGGATCTGGTTGAAGCTCTGCCGGAGGTGGGAGTTGAAGATCTCTCTGACCGGAGAGTCTGCCAAACGTTCACAGCAGACCCTCACAGTACATTTGGGTCTGCCAAGTCTGTCCAACTTCCTCCCCCGCCATCGGATCCAACTCACCACCAGGTGGTGATCAGTTGACAGCTCCGCCCCTCTCTTCACCCGAGTGTCCAAGACATACGGCTGGAGGTCAGATGAAACAACCACAAAGTCGATCATCGACCTCCGACCTAGGGTGTCCTGGTGCCACGTGCACTGATGGACAACCTTATGCTTGAACATGGTGTTCGTTATGGACAAACCGTGACTAGCACAGAAGTTCAATAACAGAACACCACTCGGATTCAGGTCAGGGGGGCCGATCCTCCCAATCACGCCCCTCTAGGTATCACTGTCACTGCCCACGTGAGCGTTGAAGTCCCCCAGTAGAACAACGAAGTCCCCAGTCGGAGCACTTTCCAGCACCCCTCCCAGAGACGCCAAGAAGGTCGTGTGCTCTACACTGCCATTTGGCCTGTAAGCACACATAACAGTAAGAGACCTATCCCCAACCCAAAGGCGCAGGGAAACAACCCTCTCGTTCACCGGGGTGAACTCCACCACATGGCGGCTGAGCTGGGGGGCTATGAGCAAGCCCACACCAGCCCGCTGCCTCTCACCGCGGGCAACTCCAAAGTAGTAGAGAGTCCAGCCTCTCTCGAGGAGTTGGGTTCCAGAGCCCAAGCTGTGCGTGGAGGCGAGCCCGACTATCTCTAGTCGGTATCTCTCAACCTCCCGCACCAGCTCAGGCTCCTTCCCCCCCAGCGAGGTGACATTTTCTGTCCCTAGAGCCAGATTCCATGTCCGGGAATTGGGTCGCCGAGGCTCCTGCCTTCGACTGCCACCCAATCCCCAAAGCACCGGCCCCTTACGGTTCCTCCTGCAGGTGGTGGGCCCACCGGAGATCGGCCTCACGTTGCTCGTTCGGGCCCCATGGGGCAAGACCCGGCCCCCAGGCGCTCACATGCGAGCCCAACCCCAGGCCTGGCTCCAGGGTGGGACCCCAGTTGCGCCATACCGGGCGACATCACGGACCTGGATTTCAAATTTCTCATAAGGGGGATTCGAACCGCTCTTTGTCTGGCCGGTCACCCAGGACCTGTTTGCCTTGGGAGACCCTACCAGGGGCAATAGCCCCAGACAACATAGCTCCTAGGTTCATTCAGGCACGCAAACCCCTCCACCACAATATGGTGGCAGTTCAAGGAGGGGCAATAAGGCAATACCAATCATATAGATAGAAAATAAAACAGGACTCAATATGACTCCCTGTCACTTAACTTTGGGAAGTTGTAGGTCTTAAGAAGACATGTTTTCCTTTACTGAACACTTATTAGTGGAAGGAAAATATTGAAAAGACGGAGTGAATGCAACACATTCACTCTCATGGAGTCTTCAGATAAAGCTCAGACTTTCAGTACATTATGTAGCATGTATTATTAAAAATTAGCTCAGCTACAGGAACCCAAAGTCTGGGGTTTATGTATTATGTATAAGAGGTGTGTGATGATAATTCAGTTTGTGGCTGACCAAAAGTAATAACAAACTCAAATCCTCTCCATCAGACAACCACAAATCAGCGGTCCTCCTCACCTCTGATGAGGATACCGACACACTGTAGCTGTCCGTAATAAGCAGCTTCATGAAGAGCGATCCAGCCCTCGGCGTTCTGCTCCATCAGACTGTTGGACTTCTGTCTGACCGAATCCATCAAAGCCTCTGCATCCCCATTTATAATCATAGACTGCAAAGGACTGAGCTCTCTGAGAAAACAACAACAAAACACACCCACTATGAGGACCAGGAACTGGAAAAGATAACAATTAGAAACTGTAAACAGCTAGTTAACATCCAGAATTGGTTGAAGGACTAAGCGAGGAGTGATTGGGCAGGCCAACAGATGCCAAATCCTTCATCTACCAGACTGGGTGTGGTTCACCACACTCAGTGGCCTCACCGAACTCCTCCCAGACTCAGGTTTTTGCCTTTGCAACCACCCGGGTTGAAGCTCGCTTGGCCCTCCGGTACCCATCAGCTGCCTCCGGAGACCCCCGAGCCAACCAGGCTCGATAGGACTCCTTCTTCAGCTTGACGGCATCCCTTACTTCCGGGGTCCACCACCGGGTTCGGGGATTGCCGCCACGACAGGCACCGGAGACCCTGCGACCACAGCTCCGAGCAGCCGCGTCGACAATATAGGTGGAGAACATGGTCCACTCGGACTCAGTGTCTCCAGCCTCCCTCGGGATCTGGTTGAAGCTCTGCCGGAGGTGGGAGTTGAAGATCTCTCTGACCAGAGACTCTGCCACTAGATGGCTACCTGGGAACTGCGAGCAGGTATCTGATTAAACATCTCACTCATTGGTCCATCAGTAATGGGTGAAATGCAACATCATCCACCCTGAGAA
Source organism: Coreoperca whiteheadi (assembly GCA_011952105.1). Lineage (NCBI taxonomy): Eukaryota > Metazoa > Chordata > Actinopteri > Centrarchiformes > Sinipercidae > Coreoperca > Coreoperca whiteheadi. The sequence goes on along the minus strand of CM022481.1, from coordinate 27,845,775 downwards.
AGGGAAAGAAGGAGCTTGAGCAAGACTACAGACTTTGGTTGTTTGGTTGGATGTTTGCTGGCTGTTTGTTCAGTTTTTGGAATGTTAGATGTGTTTTAGATATTTGTTGGTTGTTTACTTCCTCTCTGGACAGTTCAATCTGAACTGACCCACCTCTTACGAGCTTTGTAGAGGAACTGGGACAGGCCTGTTGGGTTTGCACAGTTTGGGACATCTGGGGTGTCTGGGGGTGGAGGGACGTAGTACAGGTGTCTGGGGTGGTCAGGATATCTGTGTCTGCTGTTTGGGTTTGTTGGAGTGGGCGCAGCAGGCGTGGGAGGGGCTGAGGATGATGATGTGCTCTGATCACAGTCTGGAGTAAGGTGTCTGTCAGAGAGGCTTCTCTCTACAGCGATCTGTAACAGCTCCTCATCAGACAGGTGATTAAAAACACTGTAGTCATCCAGACTCAACTCAGAGACCGCCATATGGATCTAATAGGCAGAGAAAGAAACAACTGTTCAGAAAAGTATACTGGTATATTTAATAAAAACTCAGCAGAAATGAGAAGTTATACTCAGCAGCATGGAGGCAGCAGCAGTGTTTCACGTTACATCTACAGTTACTGGGACAAATAACTGCTCTGCTTGTAAACAGCAGCAGGTAATCTGAGGTCGACCTCTTTAAATTTGGCTGAACCTGCTGGTAAATGTGAGATCTGTGACTTGAGCCGTGGAGGTCAACGGTGTTTCTTTTCTCTGTCCTGAAGCCAAAATATTCAAACACACTGAGTTGATGATCTGTTTTGCAGAAGATCCAGAAAACTGAAAAATCATCATGTTTTTTCTTGTTGGAATCTGGAGGATTGTTTTGCATTTCTAATGTTTCTTAAACAAACTGAACTGAATTTGATACTGCCAAAGATCAATGACATATGTGAGCATAGTATCTACTTTAAAACTGCTTCATAAGACTCAACTATAAATAGATGTCTTTGGCTTCAACCCTCCTAATTCTGTTTTCCCTCCACAATAAACATAACCTAACATAACCTACTAACATTACATGACATTATATAAAATAATATAACAAAAACACACAAAAGTATAGCATAACATAAAATAAGATCATAACACAATATAACTTGACAGCATAACATTAACATTAAAGAAAAAAAATTAAAATAAGCTTCAAGGTACAATTGTCATTGTACAACACAGGGCTGCACAATGAAATTCATGTTGTGGCCTCCTTTACGCAAGACACTGAACATGTGAATATTTAAAATTAGAATTTTTTTTTTAATATATATACATATATATATATATATATACACACATACACACACACCAAAATACATAACATTACATAATAGCATCAAATAACACAACATGAATAATTTAACAACATACAATAGAATAACAACTGCTGTGCAGAGCTTTCACAATACATTATAAAATATAAATTAATATTAAGTGTCTGTTAATGTAGTAAATTTCCACATGTGGAAATATATTTTGGTTTCATGAGGGGAAACCTTGGAGATAAAGAACTTTGTTTCATTCTTTTGTCTGAAAAACTGAAATTTGGGTGCGTTTCAGAAAGTTTGTCCTCTGCTGCTGCCTGAGGTCGCCTGCCCCAGTGATCCACTACTAGTTTAAGTTTTAAAATGTGTACAGTCCTTTAGTGGAGTTGTGAGTGAGCAAGATGCTGCAGTGTATTTCTGCATCACTCAATGAGGTAAAATCTGAATCAGGACAAATCCTTTAAAGAATTGATGAAAGACAGACTTGATCCTACCTGTGAAATGGTCCAATCAGGATGCAGTCCTCTATCAGTTTTCAGGAGAGATGTCTGTGTTTGGTTCTGCTGTAGATAGGCAGCAGCAGTATATCTGTGTTTGGGTTAAAGCAGGAAGAGTCTGTTGGTTTCATGTGTTCACAAGCTGCCAGGAAGAGAGTCAGACACAACTCTGATACTTAAACTCTGATGGCTGATGGTCCAAGAGACCAAACTGACCAACTTCCTGTCTGATTCTAACAGGCTTACAGGCAGTAGTGGAATGCAACTAAGCACATTTTAAAGTAAGTTCTGCACACAAGTACACATTTGAGTATGTACTTCACTAGAGTATTACCATTTTATGCTAATTTACACTTCTACTCCACTACATTTCAGAGGGAAATACTGCACTTTTTACCTCATTATAAAACCTGACAGCTGCAGTTTTTAGTTACTTTACAGATCAATATTTTATAAATCAATCAGTTTATAAAATATACATTGTTAAAGATTGAAATACTCAACAGTATAAACAGTTGTTAAAATTAGCTGTACCTTCACATTCAGATGCTGCTTGGATGGTAATTAATCAGGAACAAATTCTAAAAATAAATAATCTTCATAATAAATGTGGAAGTTTGAATGGATAATGAATTTTGCATAATGAGTATCAAAGTACAATTTTCTGCTAATACTGTATTTTTACATAAGATTGTGAATGCAGGACTTCTAACAGTATTTTTTATTGTGGTATTACGTTTAAGTAAAATATATGAGTACTTCTTCCACAACTAAAGGCTCCATCATGGAGGCCATGTTTCAAGTCATGTGTGCACAGATGGTTTACCATGTGCTATATAATATATATATAAACTGCATTTATATATAAGGTAACGTTACAGATGCTCAAACACTGAAAATACAGACAGGCTCTATATGATCAGTCTGATGGGAACCTATATTAAAGCACTGAAACGTGGTTCACCACTGACAGTCATGTAGCCTATAATTAACTGGACTTTGTGAATGAGTTTGCAGCCGTTTCCATGGAAACCGGCTTAACTGCTGCAGTGCAGGGCGTCAGCGTCCTGCTCGGCCGGCTTCAGCCTCCAGTCCGAGTCAGCAGGTCACTCAGAAACAAAACACAGCAACATCCGGATTTAGTGATGTTTCACAAATCCCCATTCAAATTTCTGACAATTCTACTGAATCCCAGGCCGTCCCGATTTAACATCTGCTGGTCGAGGGTAGAGACCGAGTAAAACCTTCTTTCAGATCTTGTGGTAGAATCTGGTTCGAGAAAATCCACCAAGAAGCTTCAGGCCCACATACAGATGAAGTCCACTTCAGTACTGTTGGCCCCTGCTCGGCAGCCCCCCGCCTCCGTGTGGGAGCACCAGACGGACCTGGTTCAGAGAGATCGACGTTTCCTTCAAATGACGGGCTGCTGGTGAGCTCGGTGTGGGCCGACATGAGTGGGTCGTGTCGAGTTCTGAAACCTTCATTTTTGCGGATTGGAAGGTTTAGAAATGAGCACAGAGGCTTTCTAACATGCGTGATGTCCAGGAGCATCTGCCGCGCAGGACTGAGCGGTTGAAACGAGGTTTTTGTTCAATTCGTGTACGCCGAAGTAAAGAAGAGAGGTGGCTTTGTTCAATGTCTCATGTTTAAGTCTTTTTAGACGATCACTCTCATTGAATAGCAAAACAATTCTGCAGTGCGAGTCTTGACGGGAATCTGGCTCGACGTCCCTTCCGCCCGCACAGGACAGGACAGCAGGACCGAGATATTTAAGTGCTGTCTGGTGTAGGCTACTGAACATCCAGCGATATGAAAGAACCTTCTGTTTTAAGCTTGAATAGATTCCTGGCTTAACTAGTGAGGAAATCGGCGTTAAAACGGAACATTTGTAACGGAGTCTGGCTTGAAAACGCTCCAGCTGCCGGCCACTGCCAGCGGCTCTCCTAGTCACCCTGCTAGGACAACGTTATTTTGGTCACCAGAAACCAGGAGAATTTACTACAACAGTCGCAGCTGGCGCCGAATAGAAGCATGGACGATGTCAATATGTAAAGTATTTTACTGTGAATCTCTGACAAACTGCTTCGTGAGGAGTTGAGCGGAGATTTTGTTTTAATATTATTAGAATTTTGAACGGAGTCTGGCGTGACGTTCCCTCCGCCCCGACAGATCGAGCAGGGATCTCCTTGGAAACGGTTAGTGACAGTCCCCCCACCCCTCCTCCTGTCTCCTCCTCTCATCAGGGATGGTTGGTACCGAGATCCGCCGCCTGCTCTCCCACTAACAACCAGTTCCAAACTGGGACATTTCCAGTGAGCAGATGTTCTCCAGCAGAATGAGCCAGAACCAGTCCAGCCTGCTGTACGGACAGCTGGAGGATCTACAGGAGCTCGCCTTCATCGAGAGGCCGATCCGCAGAAGTCTCAAGGTACCATCATTTCATCCTCCTATTGAAGAAATATTAACATGAAGCGGGTTGCAGTCAGACAGATGAAGGAGGTCGGGTGCTGAACACATGTTCTGGTGTGTGGGACGTGTGATGCTGAAGAAGGTGATCATAATGTGACATGTTGTATGAGTCAGTGGGAGGAAGATGAGCAGCCTCCATCAGGAAGCAGAGGGGAGACCCGCTATCTGCGCAGCATGACGCAGTTTCTGTCTGTCCGTCCGGCTGACAGACAGTTTGTAGTACAGCAGCTTCAGCTGAGGATCTCCTCCTCGTCCACATCCAGTCACAGTGGGATTAACACAGTGCGTCTGACCGTTATCACGCAGCAGATCAGTTGTGGTGTCACTTTCTGACCAGTTTCTAAGTTGTAACTAACGACTTACTTAACCCTCGTTTTATCTTTGGGTCCGTTTGATCCCTTTCAATGTTTAACGGCGCTAAATAAATGCCTGACATTATGTGGGGGGGTTAAAATTTAATGGGGACAACTGGGTAAACATTAAATTAACACGATACATTTTCAATGTCCTGTATACACTTTGTACGTATCAGTGTTAATAATATGAACATTTTACGCACGTTTGCGTTGACAGATATAAAAAAGGTCCTTGTGCTTTACGGCAGAACATCTCCATACCGGCAGTAAACCATTTGTCCTGTAAGCAAAGGTTTTCTGGTCCTGTTGTCTCTCAAGCACCAGCAGATTCAGTTCTCCCTCAGCCGCCAAGAGAGGACGAGTTCAAGTGCTGCTAATGGGATCAAAATGGTTCCAGGCCCCAGCAGGTACGCGGCCAGCCATGACCAGGACATAAAGTCCGCTCTTCCTAACACCACCGGTCGGAAATGATATACTTGAGCTGACAAACTTGGAGGGGAGCCACGTGTGAGCTTATTGGGGTTAACCTATATTTGTACAAATCGAAAGGCAAAGCCACAGCAATGAATGCTGACACTGAATGTGTAATATTTCCAGCCACCATGTCTCTGAAGACATGTCCTACGCTGTGATGACAGAGAAACAAGGCAGGGCTGCTGAGGACGTGACAAACGCGCAACCATACGGGATGTACAAGTGGGTTCAGCGATGACCCTCTTTACAGTCCAGGCCCCATGTGACTGGATGAATGTCTGGTTGTATTTCGTGGGCGCTCTCCCTTCAGACAATACACAAGCAATCCAAATATAGTATAATAACCCTCCCACCCAGACAACCACATAGGACATTTGTTTTTACCCACCAACATGACCCACAGGAGCGTTGTCAGAATTGTGTGTTGGCAACATGGAAAAGGACCCAAACGCAGACAGAGGGGATGATGAGTGAGTGTTTATTCCAACACTTACAGGTTGTAGACAGCTAGACCGCCAACGTGACCAGGCAGATAGAGCCAACGCAGTACTGACGACGACTCAACTGCGAACACAGCAAAAACCTCTTAAATACCCCCAGGGAGGGGCGGAAACCAGACAGGTGAACTAAATCAACACAGGTGAAAACACTCAAAGCAATCAACGACAGGAAGCAAAGCTAGAAAACACATGAGGGAACAGACAAATTACAAAATAAAACAGGAACTAACATGAGCTAAACCCTAAACCCAGACAGGTTCCTGTTTTATTTTGAATATAACTCTGACATCAGCGTTGCCTTTGGTTTCACTGGGGACACGAACCCGAACCCCCTCGCCCCCCGTCTCTCATGTACCTGTAAGCAGAGATAAGTACATGTTCAAGGGTTTACTGATGCTCTCTTCTCCTGCGAAGACAGATATGTGATATTATTATCGCTGTGTTTTAGACAGGTCCCACCGTTCAACAGCTACATTATATAATGAGTTATTACTAAATCCTCTTTTTATTTATTTTGAGTTTTTAAATGAAAACAAATGATCATGTCTCACCTGAACTCCATTTTCTGCCAAAAGTCTGGTCTGAAGTGGGCGGGGCATCCAGGTGAGCCAGTGACATCACAACGTCCCCTGTTTGAGTAAAGCAGGAACTTGTATTTCATGTTGGTCAGATTTGATCAAACGACACTTTTTCACTTTTTAACTTTGAACAATGCAGTCAAACGTTTGGACTCTCATTCATGTGAAGGGGAAAGTGTGTCATGAACTTTAGTTCTTTAGTTCTAAACTACATGAAAAAACATGTTGATATAAGAAGTGAAAAGATTATTTCTCAGTTCCTGAGTTTAGAGACAGAAACATTCAGGAGGAAAAATAATAAGTAAAGAGAAGCGAGGACGCAGACTCTTCTTCTCCTTGTTCTTCTTCTGTTCATACTTGAAACTGTGGGGGCGGAGAGGGGCGGGGCTTAATGATGATGACGTGAGGGGGCGGGGCCTGGGGGTCCTCTAATGGGAGAAACCCCGACGTCATGACGACGCAGTCACACACCCCCATCTCCTCCCACACACACACACACACACACACACACACACCCTACAGTCTGAATCCGTCCAATCAGCTGCGACTCTGTGGGTGTGTGTGTGTGTGTGTGTGTGTGTACTAAAAACGTTGTGGGGACAAACAGCAGGAAAGTCCCCACAAAGAATTGTTTATTGTTGAATCACCATTAGGTGTTACCCTGGCAACAGCTAGTCTTCCTCAGAATCTGAATCAAATACATAGTCACTAATGTTGACGCTTACATGCTAAACACTAAATGCTACAGTTACAACATTACATCAGACGCACACTCACACAACATTTAAACAGCAAAACGTTTAAATCGGCTGAGGGACGAAACTAAAGAACAATAATGATCTCAGTCCATGTAAACGTCTTCTAGCAAAAACAAATCAAAGGAAACCGGTTTTTCTCTTCAGCGGCTTCTTCAACCTTTAGTTGCAGATTCGTTAGGTTAAACACAACATGAGCTGTAAGTCTGTACATCACATTGGTCTTTGGTTGGGGTGGGGTCATGTGACCCCTCTTCTCCTGCCTTGTCTGATAAATGTGTGTATTTCCAATACAAATAATATGATGGTTTCAAAACTCTAAAATTCCTTAAAGTTGATTAACTCCATCTGAAGTCATGTGAGCTCGGTACGTATTTGCTCTCTACTTGTTCTGACTGCACAGAGTGCTCATCGTGCTGCTCACATTACCTGTCAGGTGTAACTTGGACCAAGACATGGGCAGCACCTTCTTATAACAGAAACCCTTCTGATGTGACTTCCCTCAGGACAGCTAAGGTTCAGCCTCACTGGTTTCTCCACAGAGAAGCTGCATCACAGCTTTGATGCATTTAGTCTCGGACACATTTATAACTAAAAAACTTCTACCCAATTTAAAATCTGATGTTGTTCATGCTTCAGTGTATTACTGAAATCTTCAAAATTAGTTGACAATGTGTACACAGTAGTCTCGTCAGCAAACACTGGTAAATCATTGGATTTTAGGATTAAAGCTTGGTTTAAGGTTAGGGTTAGCCTCCAAGAAATTAGTGAGGACCAGTTTGAGTATTAGACCTTTGTGAGGACATTTCTAAAGGCTGTTTGAGGGTTTTCAAGTATTCTTACAGACACTAGAGCGATGACAGGAAAGGAAGGATCCCTGGGCCGGAGTGGCATTGGGCACGTTGAGGATTATGATGGGCATTTTAACCCCTAAACTATGGGGGGGTCTCGGTCGTTTGAGCGTTCATTTTAGAATCAGATTCAGGTTCAGTGTAGAGTTAGCTGTTAGCTGTGAGTGTAGATGTGAAGTTAGTGTTTAGGGTTATTAACATAATTAAATGTACACACTAAAGAGATCAAATATATTTAAAAGCACAATACTGATGTTTCTGGGTTGTCTGAATGTGTTTGTTGTTTCCTGTCAGACAGCGGAGGAGATCGATCAGCTGACTGTGGATGAAGACCTGAACGACATTGAGAGAGCCGTGTACCTGCTCAGGTAAGAGCTGGGTACAGCGGAGTGGAGTGTTTTGGTCGTCTGTTTGACCCACAGTTTTAGAAACATGCCAACAGCAGTACTCTCGTCACCATGTAGCATTATGCGAAGCTCACACCTTTGTCATTTGATCGTTGTAAAACAGAAAAAAGGAGCAGATGACCTGTGGAGTTAACACTAATATGGTTTAAAGTTTTCAGAGGGAGAAGAACCTAAAGGTCAGTGATGGTCACAATTTGTAAAACGTTTTCGTGGTGGTTTTTCATTGCGTTTTACCTGAGCCCATGTTAAAACTAGTTTCAGGTTGTCATTTTGGGTCTGGAAACAGTCGCAATCAGTTTAGAATCAAGAAGAATTCAGAATGAGAAATAAAAGCTTCTATTGGTAGAAAAACTTCTGCTGCACGAGTTGGCCACTGTCCAGGGTGAACCCCACCTAAGGCCCAAAGTCACTGGGATAGGCTCCAGTCACCCACGACCCCTAAACGGGAACAAGCAGTAGAAACTGACTGACTTCTGCTGCAGGCAGCCTGATGTGGACGAACAAGTCTCTGGTGGAGAAGCAGCTCAGTCCTCTTTCCCTCTGACCCAGTAAACTCTGGAGCTAATTAAACACTGAAGGTAATCATTCTACAGTCTGATCCCAGAGGCTCTAAACTAGTTCACTGAACTCATTCAGTGTCTGGACTGAAGCACTGAAACCTGCCAGAGAACCAGGACTCAGGGTATGAACGGATGTCACTGGAGGAATCTATCTGAAAACAGAGCTATAACTATGAGGTACGAACAGCAGGAGACTCAGGAGGTATCCGGACCTGAGGGCAGCGTTTTACACCACCAAGTGTCGGCACTTTATTTGTTCAGATCCAAATTCGATTGAATTTATCTCCAGGTGTCAGTTGTGGGACCCCTCAGGGTTTCTTTTGAGGTTCTTCTTTTATTAATCTGTAAATGCTCTTAGTTGAAACATATCTTCCTCTGTATGTGCTCAATATGTTCCTTCCTCTTGTTGTCAGCGTGGGTCAGGAGGTGCAGAGAGCGAGTGTCATCAGTAACCTGCCGAGCCTCGTCCGCCAGAATCCAGCTGAGACGTTTCGTCGGGTTGTACCAAAGGTCCGGGTACGTACACAGTAACATCAGTGTCAGTACTGTCAGTGTGAAGGAAGTCACAGGTGGGCAGTATGTGGACAGTCACTCTGGGAAATGACAGGTGTGTCATTCAGGTAACCTGTCCTGTCTTTCTGACTCAGGAGGTCCTGAACGGAGCCGGAGCCGAAATCCAGCTGGCAGCAGCAGCGTCATTTTTAACCATCCTGCAGGACGACATAATCCTGATCCACACCCACACCTACTCCATCCTGAAGACTGTCCTTCTGCACCTGAACCATCGAGACACAGGTAAAAGGCACCTGCATGTCGACGCTGATGTTAATATTGATGGCGATGTTGACACTGATGGTGACGTTTGTCGATGTCGATGTTGATTTCGCAGTTGACGTTGCCATGTTTGTTTGACAGTGGTGAGCAACGCCTGGCTGGAGACTCTGCTGTCGGCCATCAACGCTCTACCCAAGGAGACCATCAAACAGGAGGTACAGTGATCACGGTTACTGATCAATACCTTCCACCAGGACTTGGTTTTGCTCTAACCCTAACCCTCCCTGTCAACCTGTCTTCCTGTTCAGTATGAGATTACATTTGTGCAACATGCACAACAGCACAGTCAAACGACAGGGAGTGCAACAAGACGACAGAAGTACAGTTTAAAGTTGAATTGACCCAGACAAATGTTTTGTCAGGTGAGCGATCGACAGACAATCTGATAAGCTGCAGTTCAGTTCAGACAGAGGCATGTGACATCATTCTGGCAAAAAAGGAAGTTCATAGTTCAGGGCTTCTGGTGTTTCAATCAGGTGTTTGAATCCCAGCTGACTCAGTCTACCTGTGTGTGTCCTCTACCTGTCTCTCTGTACCTGTCTTTGTCTCTGCAGGTCCTGAACCCTCTCCTCTACCAGTCTCAGCTGTCTCACTCTCTTCAGGCTCGTCTGGCCAGCTGCCGCATTTTAGGGAAAGTTGCCTGCAAGTTTGATTCTCACATGTGAGCTGCAACACAGCATGTATATACTGTAGTACTACACACACTGTATACTTCAGTACTACACACACAGTACTCTGTAGTACTACACACACTGTAGTTAAATGTGGTGACACCAAGGGTGAACCGGCCAAATTTGGCATCAGACAATATGCAGAATTATAGACCAATTTCTCAGTTGTCTTTTGCTTCAAAAATCCTTGAAAAGGTTGTGCTGCAACCACTGCTGCCATTTCTGAAAGAAAATAATATAGGGGAAATGTTCCAATCAGGTGTTCCATAGCACAGAGTCGGTTCTACTAAAAGTGTTAAGTGATAACCTTCTTATCTTAGACAAAAGTGACGATGTGATCTTGGTGTGACTTGACTTGAGCGCAGCCTTTGACACGATTTACCACAATATTCTTATCTCTTGTCTCGAACATTTAGTGGGTTTCAAAGATACAGTCCTGAAATGTTTCAGTCGTACCCGAGTGACAGAAATTTCTCAGTCAATTATAACAACGCAACGTCTGGGAAAAGGCCTCTTCCTTGGGGTCCCGCAAGGGTCCATCCTTTCCCCTGTACTGTTTTCCTTATATCTGCTTCCTTTGGGTAACATTCTCAGAAAATACGGCATATCGTTTCATTGTTACGCCGATGATACTCAAATGTATCTGTCACTCAGCCGTTCCTCTAGTACTCTCGATTCTCTATTAGAATACCCAAATGATATTAAAACTTGGCTGGCGGAAAACTGTCTAATCTTAAATGCGGATAAAACGGAGGTTATTGTGTTTGGCCTTCCAAAAAACCCAACCCAAGTGCTCTTAGGATCGAGACCCCTAGCCTCATATTCTAATCCTTTAGTAAGAGACTTAGGTGTCCTAATTGATCACAATTTAAAAATGGACAAGCAAATAAACTCGGTGGTCCGAAACTGTTTCTATAACCTGCGCCTGCTAACTAAAGTAAAACCTTTTCTATCACATGCAGATTTCAAGAGAGTACTTAATTCTTTCATCTTATTGCGATTGGATTTCTGCAATTCTCTGTTTTTCGGTATCAGTTCTGCATCCTTGGCCCGATTGCAGTCTGTACAAAATGCTGTGGCGCGGCTTTTAAAAAGGGTAAAGAAATACAAGCATGTCTCCCCAACAGTAGCCTCGCTACAATGGCTACCAGTTCACCTTAGAATAAGGTATAACATTTTATTATTCGTTTTTAAATCCTTACACAACCAGGCCCCACCATATCTCACAAATCTATTGCTCCCATATAATCCTAAAAGATCACTCTGTTCAGAAAACCAAAATCTACTTGTAGTGCCCAGGACAACCCGGGTTCACAAAGGCGACCAAGCCTTAACTGGGCCGAGACTTTGGAATGAGTTACCTTTATCCATCAGCTCAGCCACGTCCCTGCTGATTTTTAAGACGTTGCTGAAAGCCTATTAAATAAAGGGGGCGTATACTGCATAAACCACATATTCTTAAATACTGTTGTATAAATTGTGTTTGTTTGAGTTGACTTTGTAGAGCATTTTGGTCAACACACACTGTACATTAATGCTACACACGCCATACGCTGTAGTACTACACACACTGTACACTAATGCTACACACGCCGTACACTGTAGTACTACACACACTGTACACTAATACTACACATGCCGTACGCTGTAATACTACACACAGTATACTTCAGTACTACACACAATGTATACTGTAATACTACACACCGTACGCTGTAGTACTACACAGACTGTATACTGTAAAACTACACACAGTATACTGTAATACTGCACATACCATACGCTGTAGTACTACACACACTGTATACTGTAATACTACACACACTGTATCCTTCAGTACTACACACACTGTATACTGTAATACTGCACACACCGTACGCTGTAATGCTACACACACTGTATACTTCAGTATTACACACACTGTATACTGTAATACTACAGACAGTATACTTCAGTACTGTACGCTGTAATACTACACACACTGTATACTGTAATACTACACACGCCATACGCTGTAGTACTACACAGGCTGTATACTTCAGTACTAAACACTGTATACTGTAATACTACACAGACGGTATACTTTAGTACTACACAGACTGTATACTGTAGTACTACACACTCTGTACACTGTAGTACTACACACACTCTGTACACTGTAATACTAAACTAATACATTATACTATAAATGATGTCAGTAACAACATTATCAGCCACTAACTATTGATCTAAATGAATAACACTAATATTAATAACTAATACTAACCGAGCAGCTGATGGTATTATCTCGGTGTCCTGAGCTCAGGTGTGTTGTTGGACCTGGTCTGATACTCACAGGAGGGTTTTCTGTGTGTCAGAATGAAGAAGGAGCTGCTGCCGTTGGTTCGTTCTTTATGTCAGGACGTGGAGTTCGAGGTCCGAGCGTCCATGTGCCGTCAGCTGGAGAGCATTGCCAGAGCGACTGGGTAAATGTCATCAAACTCTAAATGAAACCAAACACAAATCCAACATCCCGCTGTGGTGAGACAGTGTGTCTCCTGTCGCTTCTTCAGGATGGACGACACCAGGACGGAGCTGCTTCCTGAACTGGTGGAGCTCGCCGAAGACGAGGAGAGCAGTGTCCGTCTCGCCGCCTTCGACACCCTAATCAACCTGATGGAGATGATGGACAGCGGTGAGTCATCAGGCAGAGCTGTGATGGATAAAAGTTAGCACGGTTTAAGGTTTCCTCAGACTGTGAGAACTTCAGTCACAGGATATCATGGACTTACAGCTTGACATACAAAGCACATATTTCCTTCTTAACTTGTGGAGACCTGAATCAATTTAAGGTGCAGTAGCCTTCTGTCAGCAGCAGTAGGTCAGCAGTCCAGATCTCTATAAACACTCCTTTTAAAGTCCCTTCCTCCTCTCTTAGATGACAGACTCCATGTCGTGGTTCCGCTGGTGATGTCAGTGTGCGATGTGTCATCACAGGCGGACGAAGCTGTCGTGGCGTCTTTGTCGTTCCAGTTTGGGAAGCTCTGCAGCGGACTGGCAGGTGAGACTGAACACTGATGTCACACAGTAGTAACAGTAAAAACAAGATTAGAAACTGTAGTCAAGGCTTGGCAAGGAGTGCCCGGTTACTGGGTCTATAACCATGAGGCCCAGTCCTGCTCAGCCTGACAGGATGACATGGGACTGCCACCATGTGGGCCCACCACGTGCAGGGCCAGACGTAAGGATCGGGTACAGTTGGGCGGCAGGTGAAGGCGGGGGCCTAAAAAGGTTCTAGGGACATGGGACATCACCTCTCTGGCAGAGAAGGAGCTCATCTCTACGCACAGCACTGAGACTGGAACCACACTTCTGAAAAGGGGCTGGACTCGTTCCTTCTCCATTGTTGCCCAGGGAGTCAGGAAACAGGTGGGTATGACAATACTCACCGAGAATGAAAGGGTGTACCTCGATGTAACTGAGGGCCTCTGAGAGAAATTATCTGTCTGTTATCTGTGTTTGTGCACCGAACAGCAGTTCAGAGTATTCAGCCTTCTTGGAGTCTCTGGGTGGAGTTCTGGAGAGACAGCCACCTAGAGACTCCATAGTTCTGCTGAAGAATGTCAACGATCACATGGCCAGTGATGGAGAAACTTGGAAGAGATGATTGGGAGGAACAGCCTGCCTGATCTCAGTCTGAATGGTGTTTTAGTTATTGGACTCCTGTGCTTGTCATGTTGGAGAACAAGGTGATTCATTTGTGTACCTGGTACCAGAACACATGAGGCCAAAGATCAATAATTGACTTTGTAATTGTTTCATCAGATCTGTGGCTGTATGTCATGGACACTCATGTCTCTAGATCAAAGAGTGCGGGAGTCTGCTGAATAGACCTAATAAACCCAAACATGTAGTGAGGGGGAACTGGACACTTGTGGTGAAGGAGGTCGTCAAGTTGAAAAAGGAATCCTGTCAGGTTTGGTTAAGCAGTGGACTCCTGAAACAGTAGACATAAGGGCTGCAGCTTTGGTTGAAAAACTCAGGTGTGGGAGCAGTACATGAAGAAGGAATTTTGGTCGGCCTCAGAGAAGTTCTGAAATACCGTCAGGTGACTCAGGGACACAGGGCTTAGTCCAGACTGTTTTCAACAGGGAGGAGAACCGCTGACCTGGACTGACACGTCCCCCATAGAGGTGACAGAGCTGAAAGACTCGGTGAAAGACTTGTAAATTTGTCTAGCAGAGGTCACTGAGGTAGTTAAAAAGCTCGGCAGTGGAAAGGCACTGGGGGTTGATGATATTCACCCAGAGATGCTGAAGGCTCTGGACATTGTTGGGTTGTGTTAGTTGACATGCCTCTTCAGTGCCGCTTGGAGGTAGGCAACAGTACCTGTGGACTGGTAGACCAGGGTTTTGGTTCCAAAATTTTTTAAAAAGGGGAAAAGAGGGTGTGGACCAAGATGTGGACCAGCTGTTTACTATTGCAAGGGTCCTGGAGTGGTCATGGCAGTTTGTCCATCCCGTCTATGTGTCCCCCGGGGTATCTTGTGAAAGGTACTGTGGGAGTACGGGTCCCAGGGCCGTTGCTACGAGTCATTCAGTCCTTGTAGAACATGAGTGAGACCTGTGTCTACATTCTCAGCAGGAAGTCAAACATGTTCTCAGTGGGTTTTGGACTCCATCAGGGTTGTTCCAGTTACAGATTCAGTTTGGAATTTTCATGAACATAGTCTGAAAGTGCATTCAAGGTGTGGAGAGTGTCGGTAATGGTGACCTCAGTAATGATGATTCATTGTGTTTCTGAAGAGTAGGTGTTGTGTTTCAGGCTCTCTGTCAGATGAGCAGAAGGGACGGTTGCTGCAGAGATTTAAGGTGCTGTGTGTCGCTGGTCTGCAGACTGAAGGAAACCAGACTGATGGCAACAATGAGTCGACACTGATCCGCTGCAACTGCTGCTACAACCTGCCGGTACACACAGAAATACACACACTCAGCAGAGCGTCAGAGTTCGGTTCAATCTCCAGTCCTCCAGATGGCTGGTGTCACTTCCCACTCTCTTTCTCTCTTCAGGCCATGGTGGTGTTTGCGGACTCGGCTCACTTCCTGTCAGAGCTCTACCCGTCTTTCTCCAGTCTTTGTTGTGACCCAGAGGTCAGCGTTCGACGAAGTGCTGCAGCCAGTTTCCACCAGGTCAGATAACAGCTACAGCCTCCACATGAACAAACACCATCCTGATGATTTATCTATTCTTAGAGACTTAGAGTGGAGCTAAAAATGTACAGTTTGTCCTGAGGGTGTTGCTAGAGGAAAGATCATGGGGTCATTAAAATCTAAAGGTTTTATCCTCTGAAGAGCAGGACATTGAAGGGAATTAGCTGTTGAGGCATCTGTCTGTGGACCAGAGTGTTGGATGCAAAGACATCACCATCCTTAGCTTCTGCTTCTCGTTGGGGAAATAAAGCTGCAACATTTTAAAAGGACTAATAATAGATAAAAGACGAAAAAAGATCAGAAGTTGAAGTCAGTTGTTGAATTTAAAAGTTCTCTGGCAGTAACTTTGCAGACTTGCAGAATAAAACCAGTTCTGTATAGTTTATTAGACTCTGTATGAAAATCTGTCTTCTCTGACGTCACGTGATTGACCCCGTCCCTTCCCGTCAGGTGATGAAGCTGCTCGGTTCAAACGTCCAGCTGGTCCACAAAGAGCTTCTGGCTCTGCTGCAGGATGACGCTTTGGAGGTGAGAGTCCAGGCCCACCGCCACCCAATCAGGATGCACAGCTGCAAGCGTGGACTTTGTTGTGTTTGGTTGATGTGTTCTCCTGTGATTTTCTGGGTCTAGTTTTTGGTTTTGAAATGATTTGTATTTGGAAAGCAAACCAACCCGTGTCTTTTTATTCTTTATTGATCATTTTATCCTGTAGTATTTATTTAGATTTTTTTATTGATGTGTCCACTTTGCAACACATACTGATATTATCTTGCACACCTGAAGGAATACTTGGACATTTTGTTTGCACCTGAGTCAGATGCATAGATCAACGCCACACAATGTGCCCAAGATTCAATATGTTCTTCAGAACATGTTGCTTTTTAAAATTTCAGTGTTATTCAGATACTAGTTTTGTATTTGTTAGTTTTACATGCTGCAGCTTTGTTTGTTGATGTTGAGGTGTTGGACGCCCTAATGAATCACCTGGAAGAAACTTTGGAGGCTTTTCTTTCCAGAGGAGATAACCTGGCGCTGGACAACAAGGTGGGGAAACAAATCTCCAACACTAAAACGAGATCGGAGTTTAACCTGGCTTCATTATGCTCCTTTAATTTTTCTGATATTTCTTCTCTTTTTCCTGTTGCCTCTCTAATCTTGGTTCTATTGTCTCCACTGTTCCTCTCCATTCTCCTCTGGTTCCTGTGGTTTGTCACCAGTTCCCGGAGCTGCTATCGGCTCTGCTGTTAGCGGAGCAGAAGGTTGGATGTTCTCTGCGTTGGCGGCTGCACGAGAAGCTGCTGCAGCGTTACAGCTGCCTGGCTAGACTGCTGCCTGGAGAAATGCTGCACCAGAGCTTCTCCCCTCGCATCTTCATCATCCTCACCACCAACGTCAGCACTACAAGACAACACAACATGACAAGACGTGACAATACAACAGGTAAACCAGGTGAACAGACAGGTAACTTCACCTCTGGTTGCAATTGCAGAAGGTGTTGCCAGTTCAGAAGGAGGCAGCTCGGACATTCTGCACGTTCCTGCGTTACAACCGCAAACAGGAGCAGCGTCAGGAGATGATGGAGCGACTGATCCAAGGTCAGAATACTGTGATCCTTAGTCTCAGGTGCTCTGTGTGATGTTACGTATGAACAGATGACATCCGATACCTCAGTAAGGGACTGCCACAGTCAGTGTGTGTGAGGCAGAAGACGGGCGTCAGTTAGAAAAACGGTGTGACCACAGCAGAACCTTTTAATGGCTGTCAGGCAAAGCGTTGGTGTCGTTGTGTTTCTGATCTTCAGATCTGGCTCAGGGGCGGAGCTACTGGAACCGTCTGAGGTTCCTTGATGTTTGTGAAATGGCCACTGAGATTTTCTCCAGAAAATACTTCAACAAACACTTTCTGATCCCGGCGCTGGAGCTGGTCCACGACCCTGTCGCCAACGTCAGGTAACTCTGACAATGTTCTGTCCAGGGAGGCAGGTAAAATCGGTGTCTCTGACATCAGATGAAACGCACCTCTCTGTCTGACAGGTACAAGCTGTGCCAGTTGTTGCCCAGACTGCGTTCGTCTCTCCGCCTGCCAGCTGACAAACAACTGCTGCAGCAGCTCGACTTCTGCGTCCAGAAACTCCTCTGCAGAGAGAAAGACAAAGACGTGGTGGCCACCATCCGCAAGGTAACATTGTCAGAAGTTGCTATAGGTCCAAGGTCAGTCTAGTCTACAGAGACTAGTCCAGACCCACTCTGTAGGTGTGTGAGAATAATAATCAATGATGGATTAACTGTGTTCATAATGTTTTTCAGACAGTGTTGGAACTGGACAAACTGGACCTCACAGAGCCTGTAAGGACTAAACTGTAGAAGAAATCCCAGCTGAGAGTTTCCTTTCACTCCATGTGCCTACATCTGATATCATGTGTATTTGCAGTTTCACAAGAGGCAGGAGAGGGATTTACTGGACCAGAAGAAGGAAAAGGAGGAGACTCTGCTGCTGGAGATGGTGAGTCTGAACCTTACAGCTCAACTTCAGTCTGAATCACTTTCCATTTTGTTTTAATGACGTCTCCTCTGTCGTCAGGAACAGCTGGAGCGCCAGCAGAGTGAAGGGAAACTGAACTCTGAAAAACATACAGAGAGAAAACGTGAGCAGAACTGTCACGTTTTATTTTTGCATAAATGATTCCCAGAGGGGAGTTTGCTGTTAAATTTTCAAACTGGAGCATAAGGGTTTGTCGGATGTTTTGTATCATTTAACTTGTATTACTGGTCAGAGTTTATTAATCAGTTTTTCTGCTTTGTAGTCCAGTCAGTAAACTGTCTTTCTTTGACAGGAAGAGACAGTAAGACCAGTCTATCTGCTACCAAATCCATGTCTGTGTCCTCGTCTGGAGCCGCCTTGTCTTCCTCCGGTAAGACAAAAATATGAATGAAGATGAGTTGCGATTGTGTTTTTAGATGTGGCCCCTGAGAAAATATTCTACCTGTAAACTTCTTATCTTTAGTCTTGTTGGAGACCTTTTCGATGCACTTTTCATTAAAGCGGCTATAATCAATATTTTAGCTATAACAATATGAAGTGACAGTGTCGCTGCCTCTGGTGGTGAATCATCAGCTGAACCTGCAGCTCCTCGGCTTCACGGAGTTTCATAGAGACGTTCAGCCGCGTCTCTGTTCCTGTTCTGGTTCTGCTCTCAGAAGAAGCTGTAAAAGCCTCAGTCACTTCCTGCTCAGACAGTAAGGCTGGTCCGAATATCATTTTTTGAGCTTCGAAGCTTCGGTAGAAATCAAGATCGGAGCTTAGGGGGGGGTATGTGTGTGTGTGTGGGGGGGCTGAACATATTTCTCTAATAAAGGCAGGAATCTTTGTGTCTGTTTATTTCCTATTTAAATATGTCGAGAACCATTCATCCAATCGACTTCACACGTGGATGGGGAGTGCAGTGTCGCATTAGGTGCGATATTGGATAATAAACTACAGAGCGAGTCGGAAGTGGCGCGGTTCACACGGGCGGGGCTTGTATTAAGTACAAGCAAATTAAGGGCACATTTTTATCAAGTGTAAAATTACTGATTAACATGGCGGATGTGTATGAGAACAATATGCGAGGCTGTATAACGTTTAGGCGGATTACTGACGGAACTCAGGGGATTTTTCAAACATGTTGTGCTGTTGTGGTCGGCCAGTTTCATATCGCATATTTTGCACACTGCCTTTGTCTTGTCCTCGCGCAGTCTAAAGTGCTCCCACACAGCGGAGGTCTTCGCCGTCTTGTCTTCTCCTCCAGATGAACTGAATCATGATGTTTAGGTCTGGGCAAGTTTACTGGGACACGTGACTCACCGCTAAAATCTCACATTTGAGTTTTAACAAGCTACTATATTTTGCAGTAGATTCATTTAGATTTATATCAACAGGTAAAAAAACTAATACATTTTGTTTCTATTATGCTATTTTCCACAATGTGAAAGCAACGTAGCTCAACCCAAAATACAAGCACAGGTGCTTCTGTCCATTAAAGCCCCCGCAGGTGAGGCTCTACAGAGAATATACTCCAGCTGCAGGGAGCACTGTAGCTGACTAAAGCAAATACATTTATTAAGTATAACGATGTTACCTTCCTTCAACTGTCCCATCCAATTAGAACCGGAGTGTTCTAACATACCATGTTTTTTTTTTGTTTTGTTTTTTTTAAACGAATATTCGAATCCCAAAATTGAAAATCGAATACCAACCCACCGAACGAATATTCAAATATTCTGGTCCAGCCCTATCAGACAGACTCAGTAAGAGAGCAGCAGCTGAACATGGAGGAGCATTTAGCAGCTACAGAGCCAGATGTTTCCCTCAGGAGCTGCTGGGGACCAAACACAGAGTGAAGACAGTGAGAATGCCAGACCGACGCTCATCAGGCGACACAAACACATGTTGCGTTGTAACTCTTGGAGGTGGAAATAAGCAGCTGTTTGATCACAAGTTCAACCACCTCACAGTCAGAAGTGGGGACAGGGTCCTGTATAACCAGGCCAGAAACGCACTGACAAAGGAGATCAAGGTAGCCAAGAGGAGCTACACTGAGAAGCTGGAAAACAAGTTCTCATCCAACAACCCTGCGTTAGTGTGGAGAGGCATGAAGGAGATAACCAGCTACAGGAAACCACCCCCCCACACTGCGGAGACTCACCAATTGGCTGACGACCTGAATGTGTTTTACTGATAAGCCCACATTCACACCCCTCACCCGCTCCGACCCACACCCCCTGCCACGGCCTCACTCCTCCCCACTGACCCCCCACCTGCACTGAGGATCTGTGAAGAGGATGTGTGTCTGCTCTTTCAGAGGCAGAAGATCAGGAAGGCACCAGGACCAGACGGTGTATCCCCCTCCTGCCTGAAAGTCTGTCCTGAACAACTGCCCCCCCCCCCATCTTCACACAGATCTTCAACAGATCACTGGAGCTATGTGAAGTCCCTGCCTGCTTCAAACGCTCCACAATCATCCCGGTCCCCAAAAAACCCTCCATCACAGGATTAATTGACTACAGGCCCGTCGCCCTGACGTCTGTAGTCATGAAGTCCTTTGAAAGACTGCTGTTGACCCACCTGAAGGACATCACAGGACCCCTGCTGGACCCCCTGCAGTTTGCCTACCGGCTAACAGGTTAGTGGATGATGCAGTCAACATGGGACTGCACCACATCCTGCAACACCTCGACAGTCCAGGGACACACGCAAGGATCCGGTTTGTGGACTTCAGCTCGGCGTTCAACACCATCATCCCGGACATCCTACATAAAGAACTGACCCAGCTCTCTGTCCCAGCCTCTACCTGTCACTGGATCACAAACTTCCTGGAGGTGAACATGCTCAGAACTGTGGAGATGGACTTCAGGAGGAGCCCCCAACACTGCCCCCCATCACCATACTGGGTCTGCTGTGGAAGCCTTCAGGTTTCTGGGATCCACAATCTCCCAGGACCTAAAGTGGGCGTCCAACATCAACACCGTCATCAAAAAGGCCCAGCAGAGGATGAACTTCCTGTTCCAGCTCAGGAAGTTCCACCTGCCTCAGGCACTGCTGGTCCAGTTCTACTATGCAATAATCCAGTCTGTTCTCTGCACTTCAATCACTGTATGGTTTGGATCGGCCACCAAACAGGACAGGAACAAACTACAGGGGACAGGACTGCGGAACACCTGCCCTCTATCCAGGACTTAGACATATCCAGAGTCAGGAAACATCACTGCAGATCCGTCACACCCTGCACACAACCTGTCCTCCCCTCTGGGAGGCGCTACAGAGCTCTGTACGCCAAAACAACCAGATACAACAGTTTCTACCCACAGGCCATCACTCTGAACAGTTAACACCAGTCACATTAATATCCACTGTCCATCTACCTCATGTACATAAGCTACCTGTTACATTAATCATATTTATCTCAGCATCATTGCACTAACTGTCGTACAGCTGTGTATGTACATAGAGCGTACGGAAAACCAGAGTCAAAATCCTTGTATGTGTACACATACCTGGCCAATCAAGCAGATTCTGATTCTGAACATGTCAACTTAACATGTTAATGTTGTGTTCACTACTTAAATTATATTTACGGTGGTGTGGGACATACATTTACATTTAGTCATTTAGCAAACGCTTTTATCCAAAGCGACTTAAATATGAGGAAGACAATGGAAGCACAGCACAGTATACAAAGCTAAGGATAGGAAGGTTTTTTTTTGTTTTGAAAAGAAATAGATAGGAAGAAGAAGTTAGTGTCAGTTAGGTGTTGATGGAAGAGATGCATTTTCAGGTGCTTTTTAAAGGTGGTTACAGAATCTGCTGATCTTGTAGGAGCAGGCAGATCATTCCACCAGTGTGGAAGGATCCAGAGAAGGTGCGCAAGAATGATTTTGTTCCTCTTTGGCTTGGACCACCAGACGTTGTTCATTTGCAGAGCGCAGGGATCTGGCAGGAACATAGGTCTCTATTAGAGAGCGAAGATATGATGGTGCAGAACCAGTGGTGGTCTTGTAAGCCAGGAGCATCGCTTTGAACTTGATGCGGCCGACAGGGAGCCAGTGTAACCTGATGAAGAGAGGAGTTACTTGCGCTCTCTTCGGTTCATTGAAGACCACTCTTGCCACCGCGTTCTGGATCATCTGCAGAGGTTTGGTTGTGCAAGCAGGGAGTCCAGCCAGCAGCACGTTGCAATAGTCCAGTTTGGACATGACGAGCCTGGACTAGGACTTGTGTAGACTGCTCAGATAGGAAAGGTCTGATTTTCCTGATGTTGTAGAGGATGAATCTACAGGACCAGGTTGTGGTGGCAACATGGCTTGTGAAGTTTAGCTGATCAATTTACCAACCCCAGATTTCTGGGGTGACAAGTGGAGCTGCGTGTCATCCGCATAGCAGTGATAGGAAAAGCCATGCTTCTGAATGAGAATGTGGTGATTAACTGTGTCAAAGGCCGCAGACAGATCCAGTACCATAAGTACAGATGACTTGGATGTTGCCTTTGCCAGTCTCAGGGCTTCGACAACTGAGAGCAGCGCAGTCTCCGTGGAATGGCCACTCTTGAAACCAGACTGGTTGCAGTCCAGGAGATTGTTCTGTGTGAGAAAGGAAGAGAGTTGGTTGAACACAACTCGCTCCAGAGCTTTGGCAATGAAGGGAAGGAGGGAAACCAGTCTGTATTTTTCTAATAGTATCAGATTGAGAGTGGCTTTCTTCAGTAACGGTGTGATGCGGGCGTTTTTGAAAGCTGTGGGGAACAACCCAGTGGAGAGAGATGAGTTGATGATGTGGGTCAGAGCAGGGACAACAAATGGAGAGATGGCCTGAAGGAGATGGGTGGGGATGGGATCCAGCGGGCAGGTGGTCGGGTGCTTAGAATGAATGACCTTGGAAATGTCGGCTTCAGATAGAGGCGAGAAAGAGGGTTGTGGGTTGCCGATGTGGAAACCCGCTCGAGGTCAAATGATGCAGCCAGGTTGTTGAAGTCCGCAGCCTGTGGCTTTTCAAGGTGGATGTTGAAGTCCCCAAGTACCACCAGGGAAGAGCCATCTTCAGGGAAGGATGAAAGGAATACATCCACCTCCTCCAAAAAATGTCCAAGCTGACCTGGTAGATGTCACAGCTGATAGATGACTACAAAATGACTTAACAGGGTGGGTTATAGTAACAGCATGAAACTCGAAGGAGCTGTTGTCACACAAGGGTGCTAGCTGTTTGAACTTCCACTCATTAGGGATAAGCAGGCCGGTTCCCCCACCTCTTCATGCAAGGACTGATTATGAGACAGGGCTGCGGGAATCCTCAGGTTGGATCCACGTTTCTGTAAGTGCTACAATTAAAAGTTTTCAGGCGTAAATCTCGCAGTGAAAATTGAGAATCCCATGTAAGCAAAGTGTTCAGAACATCGAGGTAAATCACAAACCATGATGATAGTGATGTTTCTTCTTCTTACAGGTAAAGAGATGAGGAAGGCTAAACTGTCGCGGAGTCGGTCCCTCAGCAGTCAGCCGACAACGTCCAAAGCTGCCAACTCAGAAAGACCTCTGTAAGAACCACTGGCCTTACTTCACTTAACACAAGCTACAGGTTTAAATGTCTCAGGGTCTTCTTTAGAAGTCAGCGTAAAATGGAACATGGTCAATAGGCATATTGACCTATTGATCGTGGTTCAGAGGGAGCCGATCCTGAAGTTGAAGCTCTGGATTCACCAGTGGATCGCTGTTCCAGGCCTCAGTTGCAGCACTGGTTTCTGGGAAGGTGACTGAAAAAATGAGATGGTGGACCCCGGGGAAGACCAGAACACACTGGAAGATTAGATATGGATCAGGTCTGGGAACACCTCGGGATCCTCCAGGAAGAACCTTTCTTTAACAACTGAACAGCAATTTTATTTTGTGAAAACCAACAGAAAAATCAAAGGAAATGTAGAAAGAAAGAAGTTTGTCTCGCTCTCAGCCCTTCTTTGCTGCCTCCTTGTAGAACCTCTTAATCTCATGCAGGATGATCTTGTTCCTTGTCCTCTTGGCCTCCATCAAAAATTACTCAAAAATCAGGTTCAAGTGTTAATGTTCTGTTTTCTGGGTCTGTGTTTCAGGAAAGTGAAAGAGCTGAGCAGTACATCTGGACCAGGAAAGTCCTCCATGTTATCAAGCAAAGGTACCACCTCCTTACATACACCTGCATATTTAATACTGGCTTTGTCTAAATTCAGGTTTCCATGACAGCAAGAGCAGTTAGGGAGGACACTCCATGAGATTGTCTTTATTCATACATCGCTTGTGTTTTATAGACGACTCTCTGAGGACTGCCCACTTCACTATGGCAACCCAGTCCACCTCCTCCATGCCAGTCCTGATACGCAGCAACACCACCAGCCTTCTGGACAGGGCCAGTACACTGGACCACAGAAGCAGTACTATGGACCACAGGATCAGCACCCTCGACCAGAGAGATCATAGAACCAGCACACTGGACCACAGAACCAGTAATATGGACCACAGGAACAATATGATGGAGCAGAGAACCGGTACAATGGACCACAGAACCAGTACCTTGGACCATAGAACCAGTACCATTGACCAGAGAGACCTCAGAGCCAGTACTGTGGACCAGAGAGACCATAGGACCAGTACCCTGGACCAGAGAGACCATAGGACCAGTACCCTGGACCAGAGAGACCATAGGACCAGTACCTTGGACCAGCGCTGTAAAACGATGGACCGAGGCTGCGGGGTGAAGGACAGCCAGTCCAGAAAGCTGTCGATGTGAGTTCTTGCAATAAAATATATTGCTAGTGGTAGAACCCTACGAGTTAATGATCCCACATGTTTTTTAAAGTTACCCAAAGTAATACCCAAAGACGGCTCGCACCAATTAGGAGTGGCCCCCAAACAAGGTTCTTGAATCAGCATTTGCGTGGTCCCTTATCCCTCCACCACAGTAAATCAAGGAGGGGCCCACAAAACCATCTGGATTAATAGCCGACATCAACCTGATGTTCTGGTCTTTTGTTGTTCCAAGGAACAGTTGATTAATCTTGTCCAGTTGTAACCCTTTTTAAATCTTGTTTATCCCCATTTTAACCTTGGCCTATGTAACCCTGTAATTGTTTAGCCCAGACTTTATTCTGGTTTTGGCTGGTTTTAACTGGGGTTTGCCTTACTTAAACCCGAGTCCCCTTGTTTAATCCAGTTTTTAACCTGATTTAAATCTGAGCTAATGTATTGCTGCTTCAAGGCTATCTTGGTCCTGGTTTAATCCTGAATTATCCCAATTTAGCCCAGTTAGTCTTTGCCCCGATTTTATTCTGGTTTAAACCTGATTCGGGCCTGTTTTATCCCAAGCTTTGGCTTAGTTTAGCCCCATTTTTACCTAATTTCCACCCTACTTTGATCCTGTGCTATAACATGGTTTATCTTTTGCTGCTTCAGGACTATCTTGGCCCTATTGTAATCCTGGATTAACCCCATTTTGTCCTGTTATTGTTTAGCTCTGACATTCTGCCTTTGTGGTGCACTTTTTTTTACCAAGTTTTAGCCATAGATCATCCTTGTTTAATCCTGCTTTAGCACTGATATTGTTGAGCGCCAACTTTTATTTTGGTTTAAACCTGGTTTAGGCCTGTTTTAGTGGTAGATTAGCCTGGTTTATAAATGGTTTTAAGCCTGTTATAGCTTAACTCAGACTATACTTTTATCGTTTCTCCATATGAGAAAAGTCAGATTTATCCTCAGATATGAAAGTTAACGGTTTTCAGTTCTAAGAAATTATTTATGTGCTGATTTCTTTTTTTTTTATCTACAGAAACAGGAAGTCAAACTCTTTCAGCGTCCAGTCAGGACGAGACTGAAGACGATGATGTCATCATACCTCCACCAGGCCATCAGCCAATAGAGCGTTGCAGGGATGACGTATTTTTGTAGTCCGACCCTGTAGTCGCCCTGGTTCCCCGAACAAACAGCCAGCGGGATCATTCCTCTGGATTCTAGATGATGATGAGGCAAACACAGTTCCCCGAGATAATCTAAACTAATAAACACCTCCTTTATGATGTGCGCAGCGTAAATGTGACCTCCAGAAGTTAAAAGCTAACGTTAGCCTATAAACGTGCTACACTGCGGTTAGATGGCTTCAGCGTCCCTGAGCTTCCAGCGTGTCATGTGACTTCCCTCTCCTACGGACGCCTTTGCTCTCAGCGGGACCTGGAACAGTCTGCATGAGAGCGAGGAGAAACCGTGGAGGTGTAACACGTCTCACAGACGGGACACGGCGAGGCTGTGAAGGCGAGTAGATGAGTTTCCGTTTTCGGCGTGACGACCTTTAATGTCCCCGACGACCTCTGTAGCCTCATTTAGTCGCCTGTTAGCAACCTGTTTTAAGACACATAAAAGCTTCAGAATGCAAGAGTAAGGGATTTACTGACGTATTTTATGTCATAGAACAGGTCGTGAACATCTCTTCAGCTCGTGTTAAACACAGAGCTAGTTTCAGGCATCAAACCAGAAACCTGTTCAAACAACCCGCTAACTGCGAGGCCAGGGAACAGGAAGTGCTAACATGCTAACGTATTTCTGGGTTTCAGGACTCATTCCTGCAACGCTCTATCAGCAGTCGGAGAGCAGTTTCCATTCAAACAGCAATTTCACGAGTTGAAGGACGAATAAAGTTAAAGGACGAACAAACGCTTCAGAACATTACCCAGAATGCAACAAGGCATCATCTCTTCCTTCCAGTCACTAACAAACAGAGACAGTAGAGTCTGACTTCTACTTGTGTCTACTGAGCTGCTTTTATTTTCTGAGCACTGTGTATTCTAATGATCTCATCCTGTCACCTGATTGGTTCAGTAAACTGCACACATACAAACTGTTGTCGTGTTCTTATTCAGGGCTTCAACACGCTAAATCTAAGCCTTTTTAAGACTATTATGAATGCAATTTAAGACCTATTTCATACCCTGGCATGGAATTACTCGCGGATTAAATTAATTTATTCACACTCAACTGAACATGACTACACAGACCTGTCTGTACGCAAGATTACTGTGTTCTTGTCACAAGAACTAGGCTACCTTAATCTGAGCTCACTTGTGTTTTCATTGCTTTTATGGCGCTTTCCCTCCACACAGCACCAGCTCGCCTCTGATTGGTTCTCCACTGTGTAACAGTCGTACCTGTACCTGCTTCCAGGTACTTGTCTTCGTACCACCTCCGGCGAGGTTCTGAGCGAGCTGAGGCGATACTAACATGTGACGTGAAAACACGGCAGGCTGCTGATTGGTCAGAGGGAGTCGTCACTGTTCACTGCGTCATCACTGCAGCGCCAGACGGAGGGTCCTGAATAACCCCGCCATCTTTAAACAGCTTGGCCAGAGATGGCGTGATGTACCCGTTACTATGGCGACTCGGGAGAACACGCCGCGGTCAAACGAGACGTTTGTCTTCTCGCTGTGAGAAAGAGCCACATCCCGAGGGTCAAACACAGCACACACTCCATCTCCTCCACTGTCCCGTGTGTGTGGGTAGAAGATTACCTCACGGCAGTTTCCTACGGCATCGCTATGACAACCAGGTACTATCTGCGATGGAGAACGGAGAGAAAAGCGAGCCGAGGCGAGCTGGTGCTGGTGATGGAAAGCGCCATTAGATCACTGATGTTTAGCTGCCGTGTCCAGAGCACCGCTGCTTTTACTGCTGGCGTAGATCCAAACGCTGTCCGGAGGCCGCTTACTGGAGCTGTGGGAGTTACCATTGTTGGTGCAGAGTGGGCCGTGCTGGGGCGGGGCTTCGGGGATGCTCCCGATGGGAATGCAGACCAATACTGGGGGATGGCAGCCGTTTGCTAGTGGCTTCTTAAGGCAGCTTGATGTTTTCTGACTTCCCGGTGCAACTCGAATACCTTTATACCCAAAGTTCCAAATGTGAGCATTTTCCTACACAGGGTTTCAAATTCATTATTTTCAACAGGCTTCAACCAAGCACTACATGCTGATCTCGAGCCGGATCTCGCTGAACGTACACTTACCCATATTAGATGAAAGTAACCATTAGCTAGTTTTTGATGAGAGGAGACGCCACGTGCAAAGGATTGCATTAGTGGTTTTGGTTCCATGTTGGTTTCGTTTTGTAGTTGGTACAGCGTGATCAATACTAAGTTTTCCCCAAAACACATTTAACACTTTACAATTTAATCAAATTTTAAGACACGTCAAAATTGCATTTTAAGGCCTAAAATTTACATCATTGGATTTTAGACTTTTTAAGGAGCCGTGGAAACCCTGTAAGCAGACATTGAACAGTGACAAAAAGGACATTTTTATATTTAATGTTTTCAGTCGAGGTTTAGTACAGGTGGTGAATACATGTTTCTAATAGAACATAGTATCTTTAACTAGAGTTAATACAGTAAGTACGTGCTTTTAGTCATGAACTATATAATGGTATGATAGTGGTCGTCATGCTAACGTTTATTAATACATTAGTTATTAGTCTTAACTGAATGTCTATATCAGAGCATCAACAACAAATGAGAGAACCACAGTGGTTTCTCCAGCAGCAGCCTGAAGGCTCATGTTTCAGTGTTTCAGTGTCAGGGAGGAAAGAAATGTACCCCACCTACAGGGTTTGGCCCTCGGATTTATTTCTTTGCATGTTTGTCACACTTAGATGTGTCAGCTCCTCAAACTAATTTAAATATTAGTAAACACAAAATGCAGCTTGTAAATGAAGGTTGTTATGAAGGGAAAACTAAATCCAAACCTACGTGGCCCTGTGTGAGAAAGGGTTTGCACCATCTGACATAAAACATAACTTGTTTATCACACCGGAGGTCAGTTTCTCAGGCCACACCCAGGCCTGATGACTGCCACTTGTTCCCAAGAAATCACTTGAATAGGACCTGCCTGACAATGAGAAGTAGACCAAAAGAAAGCTAGACATCATGCCGAGATCCAGAGAAATTCAACAAATAAGATATAGTAATTGAGATCTACCAGTCTGGAAGGCTCATTGCAAGTAATCAAGTGCTTGATGGCAGCTGTTGCTGCTCAGGGGGGCCCAACCCGTTATTAGGTTTAGGGGGAAAACCCTTTCTCCCACAGGGCCATGCAGCTTTGGGTGTCGCTTTCCCTTAATAACAACCTTCATTTATAAACTGTATTTTGTGTTTACTTGGGTTATCTTTGACTAATACTTAAATTAGTTTGATCTGAAACATTTAAGTGTAACAAACATGCAAAAAAATAAGAAATCAGGCCGGGGGAAACATTGTTTCACTCCGCTGCATGTGCTGCTAGTAGGAACACTTCTAGTCCTACTACAACTAGTAAAAGGTGATGTTGCCTGTAATTTCACAGATCTTAGAGCCTTCGGAGCCCGAGAGACGTCATGGAGAAAAAGAAATTGCTTTGGATTTAATAGATTATATATTTAGCCTCCTCCTGTAGAGTCAAGTGTGAAGTTTATTAACTGGATGACTTAGTAATAAAAACAATATTTAGTCGTACACTCCTAAGGCTTGATCGAGAAGCTGAAAAGGGAACAAAAGCGAGCGTTTTCCTGCTCTCGGCATCACCACCTCACCTGTACATTACCCTGCAGCAGACCACATCCTTCATCCAGTGAAACTAGTTTACGTTACCTCAGCCTGTGTTGAATCCAGAGCCTGAAGGGAGAAGTTATAAATCCAGAGCTTGTACTTTTTATTTTTCTCCATGATGCGTCCCAGGCTATTTATGGTTTGTGACCACTTAAAACTAACCGTGTGGACTTGTTAGCCTTCGGGAAAGTTATGACCAGGTCAAACAGACTTTAATTTGAGAGGCCTGCAGAGCTCAAATGATCCAGTAAGACCAGGAGCCTAAAGCGCTGACACCAGCATGCTAAGGGCTGAGAGCAGCAAAGGGTTATAGAAACATCGGACAAAGTCAACGGGATTTTGTGACCTTGAACATTTTTCTGGTTTTCTCTCGGGACCCTTCAAATGTGGCTCACAGGCCCTGGAGGGGTGCGAAGCTTCAGGGGGGAACACTGGACCAGAGGACGGAGTTACTGTTACTGCAGCCCACAGCAGAATCACAGGAGAACAGGATGAACGTGTCACCACATCATTTAAAACTGACGGAACTTCATTTTTGACAGGTGTAGCAACAGTAACAGGTGGGCGGGGCTTAGTAACCTGTCAGGTAAGCTTTTATTTCTTGGTGGGGTCGATGACTCGGCCCATGAACAGCACGCTGCCGGTCATCTGCTGGTAGATGATGAAGACGAAGGGTCTGTTGATGGTCAGCCGAGGAGGAAGGGTGGAGAACACACTGACTCCGCCTCCTGCGGTGAGGTCATCGCCGCTCTCGTCGACAGACACGATGGATTTTTGAATAACCTGAAGACGATAGAACGACGTATTTCAGACAGGAAACGGGTTTCACAGCAAAAGACAGAAAAACAAATCAAAGCGAACGCAGGCAGGTCGACACAAACTGATCAGACCTCAGACCTGCTGCTGATGTGCAGTAGACCTGCAGAGTCCACAGCAGATCCAGGTTCAGTTTGGGCTCTAACCCTTTTAGAACTAAGTCTCTTATTGCCAGAAACATATTTATGGGGAGCGTCTCTCGAGAAGCTTCTTTAATAATTATGACTCAGCGTTTCGTGTTCATGTGAAACGGGGTTCGACTCTTCCACATAAACTAAACAAACGACTCACTTTGTTTCTAAAACATTAACCTGCAGTGACCTGACCTGTGTAAGTCTGGGTCCGTTAGCTCCGCCCATGCTGCTGATGTCAGCGTCGTCCTGGAACACCTGAGTGATGTCGAGAGTCTGCAGGACGTCACGCAGAGCATAGGAGCGCTCCAACAGGAAGCGAGGCAGCTGCACCTCCAACTTCCTGTTTACAAAACAACAGGAAACGTGACACACGTGGAGGCTCAGAAAGTCTGAGACCGATTGCGGCGAGGAGGGGAGGAAGGAAGGACCAAGTGAAGACAGGAAGGAGAAGACGGCCACAAGGAAGGACGCAGCGACAGAAGGAAGGAAGCGCAACAAGGAAAGAAAACACTGTGACGGACAGAAGGAAAAGGTCTCACGTCTTCTTGAGCTGTCGGATCCAGGCCTGTATCTTCTCAGCGGTCACTTCCTCTTCAACGGCGCTGACGTCCACGTCTTCATCGGGCAACAGAACCAGCATGGCCGCCCCATCTGCCATGGGCAGCTTCAACACGCCAACTTTCACCGAGCGGTCGTACGCTAGGAAGTACTTATCGGCCCTGAACATCATGGGAACCATGACGACGTGATACCTGTCCACGTAGAAACGCTCGTCCTGAGTGGCGGACGAGTTAAAGGACGGACTGAACCGGGCTGAAACAGAGACAGAGACTCAGTCAAAATGTTAGCAGAAGACAGATGTTACGACTCTATTTTGAAAAGACCCCGCCCTGGGACAGATGACGGGGGATACGTACTCTGGTAGTAGGCCGTGGTGGTGAGCAGCAGCTGGGTCTGGGAGTCCAGGTTGGTCAGCAGCTCCTGGACCTTATCTCCGGTCTGAGTCTGGGCCCAGTGGTTGATGGTGTCGGTGGCCTCCTGCGGTACTGTGTAAGCCAGAAGGTTAACGCTCCCCCCGAACTTTGTCTGAACCAAGTCCGAGTAGGATGACGACACCTGGAAGGTCTGGGAGGGGAAGACAGCCACGCCCTGCTTCAGGTTCACGGCTAGGCTCCCCTGCAGGATGACAGTCCTCAGATTCTGAAACAGATCTGAGAACAGCAGAGAATGACTGTTTAAAACCAAAATACTGACAGTCTGATGTCCTCCTCTAACTCCTGACCCCTGACCTACCAGGGAGGGTCTGAGGGTCCAGTCCATTCAGGCTGAGCCCCTGCAGCAGCTGGTCCTTGGTCGGCCCGCCTGTGCCATTCAGCAGCGCCGACAGTCCGGCAGACAGCGTGAACACAGACAGGAAGACGTTGTCGTCGGTCCGGCTGGAGACGGCTCGGTACAGCTGGGCGGCGAAGTCTGCGTTCCTATTGATCAGGTCCTCCACCAAGGGGTCGACAGGCTCAGAGGAGGCCAGACTCAGGAGGAGGAGGCCGACCAATGAGAGAGGGATGGAAGGAGTCATGGTCACAGTGTCCTCTGCTGGAAGAGACGGGAACAGAACCTGAGCGGATGATTATTCAAGGTCAAATGTTGTAAAAGAACAAAGTCACAGAGAGAGAAAACTAATAATACACAACAAGCTAGCATTTGTCAGTAACGTCATTTGGAAAACGATGGTATTAAGAGAAACACAAATTACAGTCTGCAAATGTTCTTATCTGAAATTCTTCCCATGCTGCAGGTGGCTGGTAGTTTCAAACGTTGGTTAGGAATCTATTAGCCTGCTTATGGAAAGCTGATGAGGTCATTATTTGTGTGCTTTTCCCTGCCGTTTCATGTTATATACGTCTGTTAATACACACATGTACCGGCGGATCTGAATGCTGTCCTGTACAGCAACTAGGACATCGGTGTGCGTCTGCTAACACCAGTGAAACTAAGCAATGTAAGTAATTAAATAATAATTGGGGGTTTTTTTACATTTATTTTCCCACCTTATTGAATAAGAAAGTCCGAAGGTGCTTGAAAAACAAATTATCAACTTTCCAATATACTAACGTTGCTTTTGGAATTTCTCCACAGAACAAAAAGTTTGAATATCTTAGATTATGCTGTAAAAATATTATTTACACAAATGTAGATCTCCTGTTTTTGAAGCATTTAGAAACAAATTGGCCGTCTTAGAATCCTTGAGACAGTAATAGTCAGAATACATTAAAATGACTTGACTCCTTAGAATTTTATTTTAAGTAATCCCATATCTGGATACAAAGAGTGGACAAAAGCAGGCTGCCAGGGAAATACAAAACCTGGGCTTACCAGCAGGGTGCCTTGCCAAGACTCCTCTGGCAAACCCCTGTGTACGAGTTTCCCATGACAACAGTGAAGGCTATGGAGAGGAACATCAGGGGGCACATGAGAAGATGACATCTATAGCTCAGGTAAAGCTCCAACTCCCGTTCAGGGAGTCTGACTTTGTTACAGGTGATCGGGGGTTTGATTCCCGATCAAGGCGGGGCAGTATTCAGGTGGACCCTTAGGCACAGCTCTTAATGCTACTTGCCCACCTCAGGCACGAGTGAAACCGCAAATGAACGTGTCATACCGGCTCGGACTGTCAGAGTTTATGTTGGCAAACAGGAAGAGAGGGAAAGGGTCCCAAACGCAGACAGAGCTGGTAGGATGATGAGTGGGGATCTTTATTTGCTGACTTATATTTTGCTGACTTAGGCAGATAACAGGTTGGCAAACAGGTAGTAGGCAGACATAAATCCAGAAACGGACAGGCAGACTGAACCACCACAGTAATGACGATTTAACCAACTGACAGGGAAAACACACCGACTAAATACCCTCAGGTAGGGGAGAAAATGAGACACAGGTGAAAACACTCAAAGCAATCAAAGGGCAGGAAGCAAAACCACAATACACATGAGGAGAGGAGAATGTTTCCAAATAAGACCAGAAATAACTGAACATAAACCCAAAACCATGACACAGACGTTGCCCTGGGTCAACAAGGTCTGCATCAGGTGCTGGGGAACCAGGGTGACCTGATGAGAAATGGGCTACTAGAACATTCATGGACCAAAGCAGGAAATGTGACCTCGGTGAGGTTACATGCAGAGGCTATGGGATGTATGGATATATGGAGAAGGAGGCATCCCATAACACCATTGCTCAGTGGCTAATGGATCTACAAACGACCACAGCAATCTCCCAAAACAGCACCAGGCCCTGACTGGATCCACACCTACTCGCTGACTAACTGCACTCCATGAACGCCTGGCAGCAAAAATGAACCACCTGCTGATGGATGGGAATCCATCCAACTACCTCTGCACATCATGGAAGCTCCTGTAGCAGCTAAGATGAGTAGGCACATCTTAGACACTGGAATGAGGTGCATCCTGGGAAGTCCCCCAGCAGTCTAGGCCTATAGCAGCATAACTAAGGGATGGTTCAGGTTCACCTGAGCCAGCCCTAACTATAAGCTTTATCAAAGAGGAAAGTCTTTAGCCTACTCTTACATGTGGAGATGGTGTCTGCCTCCAGAACCTGAACTGGGATCTGATTCCACAGGAGAGGAGCTTGATAGCTGAAGGCTCTGGCTCCCATTCTACTGTTGGAGACTCAAACACTTTTAATTCAAACATGCTCCCTGCAGGAGACTACAGATTAAGGATAGTTAAAGTGCTTGGTTCTCACATGAACTATCTGAAGTAATTACTGAGGAACTCGGCATGGTTAACAATTAGCAAAACTGAGGCTGCTTCGGATTGGAGTTTGTTCAGGAAGCTGTGAAACAGATGTACTCCTATGATCAGGAAAGCTAAATCTGCACATTATCTTAATTCAAAGTACCTTGGGGACATTTATTTGACAGAATTAATCCGACAGATATCGCCACGTGAGTGGGACAGCATAATCAATATGAGACCTGGCATTCTGGGCCAGAGCTCTCTGTAGTCCCTCTTTTAGTCTAATGGAAGGGGGGGGCGCTCTTTTGAAGATAGATTTTAAAAAAGTCTACTGGTACCATTCTTCTTGACCCTGGTCTTTTGAGGTTAGCTGTTTCAGTTATAGTTGGGCCCTTGACACATTATTAATCTTTCTCCTAGCTCAGGGGTTGTTCCTAAGATCTGGAAAACTGCTCATGTGTTTCCAGGTCATCAGAGTGGTGACCATACAGATTTAAATAATTACCGCACAATTTCAAGCTATCCTGTTTAGCCAAGACCCTTGAATCTTTAGTTAATTGGCAGCTTAATTTGTTCCTCAATAGGACCAGCATTTTAAATACTTTTCAGGCTGGTTTTAGACCTGATCATACTACTACATCAGCTGCATCTGTTTCTAAATGATATGTGCTCTTGCCAATGGGCAGCACTGCGCTGCTTTGTTCATTGACCAGTCTAAAGCCTTTGATGCAGCTGACCATTCACTTGTAGTAGATAGACTGGCCTCTGCTGGCCTGGATCAGAACACCTGTCAGTGGTTTACAAGCTATCTCGCAAACAGAACCCAGTTGTATGGTTGTTGACTCTACTTAATCCTCCTTATTGAAGGTCACTAAATGTGTAAGGCAATTCAATTTTAGGTCCCTTACTTTTCACCTTGTACATTAATAACATTGTCTCGCGAACGAACTGTCACGTCCAGTAGCTAGGCTGGTCATACTAAGTGCTGTGGGGAAAGGATGTCTCCAGTGCGCCTTGTTCTGGCAGATAACGGTCTTTGATAATGGCTGTAAGGTGCATTTTTATGCTGACAATAGTGTCTTTTATTTATCTGCCTCTACAATAGGAGCGTTAGCTACTTTCCCAACACCATTTGATTTCATCCGGCGCGCTCTTCTAGAGCTTAAACTTGTCATAAATGGAGCAAAAACTAAATATACGCAGTTCTCTAGATTCCTCTCTTTGGAGAAAAGTCACTACAACATTTGCACTTCAGATGTTTCTGAAAGAGCGTCCTCCTAAAAGTCCCTTGGGGTATTTCTTGAGAAGCTGTAACCCTAACCCTTCACAAGGCCTGTTAATGAGCTCGAGAGTTAAGAATGAAACTGGGTACTGTTTTAGACCTAGATCCCGTTCATCCCTGTTAGTGCAGTCCAGCTTCCTGTCAGTACCTGACTATGATGACTCTCTCTGTGCATGCTGCCTCTACCGCCTTGAAACAACTTGCCACTTTTTAAACCATTCGGCACTTAGATTTTTATTACCGGTGATAGTTTTAGAGCGCAGCATTGTAATCTTTATCAGACAGTGGGTTGGCCGTCCCTGGCCGCTAGGAAAACGCAGCATTTGCTCCTTTTGTTTAAAAAGTTAGCTAATCATCTAACATCAGTCATTACATGGTGGCCAATCACTTTCTGACAGGATCTCCGGACTGGTTGGTTCATCGAGGTGCCTCCATTCAAGACCGAAATGGGAGAAGGTTCTTTTCATTATTGTTTTCCTTTATAGCAAGTCACAGATTTGTTAAGTGATTTTGATGTTGAGGACTGGGATTGTTTTAAATAGTGATACCACTACGTCTTAACTTGTTACTATTTTCTGTGGGTTCGTAATTTCAGAAAACTATGTCTGATATGCCTATTGTTGTTTAATTATTTTGAATCTTATTGTGATTTTAAAATGATTGTGTGTGAGATCCGTAACCACGGCACCATTAAAAATGAGACCTCAGTCACGGTGGACTATCCCGGGCTAATGATATGCTGCGCTGGGTCGCACAGTACTGGACTCTGATTGGCTGTTTTCATGATTCTTAAGTTCAGTTTCTTGCAACATTATATTAATTCTTCTGTGTAAAAGGACAGAGAAGCACCTGCCAGACTGACCTGTGACATCAGACCTGGGCCCACAGGGCCACGCCCTCAGTCACCTCATGACGCCACAGCCCGTCATCAGCTCTGAGAAGCGTCACACGTTTATTCTACATCTTTGTTTGTTTACGCGATTTTTCTAACGAGGCTTTTAATTTGAAAGGGTTATTTGTTCCTGTTTCGATGTCGAGAACATTTCTGATCGATCGATCGATCGGAGACAAACTGCCCTGCGCCGCGTGCAGTGACAGGATGAGCTCCAGCAGCCTGAGCTGATCGCCCTATGGATTATGGAAGCTGTCGATGACGTACCGATGATGACGGTGATCTGCTGCTACAAACAACAAACAAACACTCAGTCTGTCCTACCTTCTGCTGATCTCCGATCTGTGATGTTTGAGTCCTTCTGCTCTGAAGCGTAGGAGCTGCGCATCACCGTCAGCACGTCACCGGAAACAGCCACCACACCACATCCGGCCACGTCTTACACAATAAAGGTCTCTTCGCCACAAAGCCACAGGGATTAGTGAATTTAGTGAAGTGAAATTAAATGTGAGGATCACTTTATACACTGTAATTGTATTTATAAAGCGCCTTATCTCAATGCATTTGTCCTGTAGAGCAGTGTGGTGGGGGGGGGGGTTCTAATATTAATAAGAGTAATAGGATTAATAATGATAATAACAGAAATAAGACTAATAGCAGCAGCGGTTGTCGAGCAGGACCAGGAGGTGCCATCCAGCCACTGATCCAGAGTCTGCAGCTCTGGAGGCAGAAACACCTGCTGAAGGTCACAGAAGGAGAGAAGACAGAACGAGGAAGCACCAAACTACCGGAGAGAGAAGTCGAGTTAGTGACAGGTGTATCATGGGAAGTCTGCTCCAAGTTTCTTTGTTCCTTGTATGAAAGGTGCTACACAAATAAAGTTCTTATTACTGTGGAGGAAACTCGTTCCGGCCGCTTGCATCCACTTCCCAAAGCTGTGAGCGCAGGTTTCTGCCTGACATGGGCAGAGTCCCAGTGCATCATGGGAGCTGCTTCCTGAAGCCTAACCGATGATCTTTTACACTTTTCATCAGAACTACGTCTGTGTGCTATGATTTGTGGACACTGAAGTTCCACACGTTGTCATCAGAAGTGCAGATACTCTGATCTCTGCTGTGAATCTGTTCTGAGCACACAACTTCCAGCCCCCGTCTGTCCGTCCCGGGGGGAGCCCTCCTCTGCTCCTCCTGAGCTTTCTCATTTCTTTTTGCTTATTCGAACCGAGGTAAATTGATGCAGGGGTGTCCAGGTGTAAGCATTAGACCTGAGCAGCTGCGTTTAGAATATTCAGTATTACACACAAAATGATCAGCTGACATTTACAGTTCAACGGGGATCTGGGAAGTGATAATATTACAGTATACTCCGAGGTGTACTTCAGTACAGTACTGCAGTAAATACACTTTCTGCACCATTAGACTGTTCTCTAATCAGTTTATTCTGGTTTAACAAAACAAAACAAAAACCCAATACAGAACTTCCATTGGAAAACTTCCATTTTAACCCTGAGAGGAGCTCAGTTATTGGCTGTCTAGTGTATATAAAGATTCAAAACGTAACATCTGATGCATTTAGAAACATTAATGCCGTTCTATCCGGTCTCAGTTAATTATTCACATCGATATGTTATCTACATATTGAAACGGGAGTGTTGCATATAGTCAGAGTTCGTGACTCCTCGGACCCCCTCCCTCCACACGGCAGCGTCCCGTCCATCTCGGGCCAGATGAGGAGCAAACACCACTTCCAGCCTGCGGAGGGTGCTTCGCTGGTTGCCACGGGCAACAGTCACCTGAAGGCGCCGCATCATTAGCCGAACCAGCACCTGATTGGCCCAGGCCAACCCCAGAGCCGGTGATACGTTGGAGGACAGAGGACTGCGATGAATAGAGACAAAATAAGAATTGTTTAAGTTCATGAATGTGGAAATGATTTCTTCAGACGTCTCTGTTCCTTCTTCTCTAATATTAAATAATACTTGTCTTAAAGTAAAATGTTTACTGACCCTGGTTTGAAAAGTGATTTAACTTTGATCCAGAAACAAAGAACCGAATGTTCGGTGTGAAGAAGCTGCACAGACACGTTTCACAGTTTATCCTTATTTTGATTAAAATCTGAGTGGAGTTCAGTTTCCTCTGAGCTGCAGTTAGTCACACGTTCTCCTCAGTTCTGTCTGATCACACCCTCTGTTTCTAATCATTCAGATCCTCACACTGAAGAACTGTTTGCTGAAGAAAAGAATCATTGTTTTTACCCCAAACTGTCGTCTGAGTTGCTGAAAACGTCGGTCACCTGAAACACAAACAGGATTCAAATGTTAAGTGAGAATAAACACAGCGAGAGCTGACTGATGCTCAGTTTGGAGCTGCTCTGCAGACGCCGTTCTAAGGAAGGACGCCACGACACGCTGAGCGGTTCGTTTATCGTCGCTTCAGTGTGTTCAGTGTCAGGTCTTCGAAGTGACCGTTCTCCCCAAGGACGTTTGGTTGGCTCGCATCTGTCCAGCGGCGTCATGATGGTTTCATGGAAGCTGTTAATAAAGTTATGCTGAAGGTCTGCTGAGGGACGCGTCGCTGTGTCGACACTCGTCCCCCTGCGGGGCCGCCACTACTCACCTCCGAGTAGGTCTTAGAATCCCAACAGAACCACTAAAACCAGCAGCTCTGCCATAATGTCAGCAAGCAGGGG
>CM022481.1:27776611-27806251 GCA_011952105.1 Coreoperca whiteheadi | reverse complement strand
GGTGTGCTGAACTCCTGGCTCAGGTGGTGCAGTGTGGAGGAGAAGGTGAGCAGCTGTTTGGTCCTCTCCAGCCAATCAGCAGCCTGGAACTCAGACCTGAACAGAGCCGCCACCGAGTCGACCACCAGGAGCCGGACCAGACCCCGAGCCAGCAGGAGGGGGACGCGGCGGGAGATACACACCTGCAGAGAGTCCTGCAGGTAAACAAACCACCTGTCAGTCTACAAAGAGTCAGCCTCAGTCACTGATCAGAGGTCAGCGGGACAGACTCACCAGATCGGCAGCGTGTTCGATGTAAACGTGGTCGCTGAACTGGAGGCTGCTGATCAGCGATGGAGGGACGTCAGAACGCAGACAGGACTGATCTCTGATCAGCTGCTGCAGACGCCTGATGGGGAACGAGTCCTCGGTGCAGATATACACGGCTCCTGTGGAACAGGCAGAGACGCCACGTTACAGGACACGAACGCCACGGCTCCTCAGGCGCTGCAGCAGAGTCCGTCTGCGCCTCAGTCCAGCACTGTGGTCCAGATCTGCAGAGCTCCATAAACCGTCTCTGGACGTTTTCAGTTCGCTCATCCTGCTTCTGGCTACAGACGGTCAGCGCTCAGTAATCGATCGAGCCCCAGGGGAGCCACGGGGAACAGCCCCCAACAGGAGTCGGTGCTGACTCGTCAGCTGATCTGACGGACAGTCCGAGGGCGTTTTATGAGCATCATGGTGAACATTTGCTGATGTCGCTACAGTTATTAAATATTAGCCCTGGTGGAGGCTTAGCAGCGTGTCCACTGACCTGAGTTCAGTCCTCGGTGCTGTGTGGGGTACTGTACAGACAGACAGAGCTGCAGAGCCAGCTGAGTCTTCCCTGCCCCGCTCTCTCCTGACAGCTCAGTGACGCCCCCCACAGGAAGACCCCCCCTCAGCAGCTCGTCCAGGACAGGACACCCAACACTGAGTCTGAGGCCGGACTCGAACCTGCCACACTCTCCCCGGTGGAGCAGGAGGGCTGCAGACACAAACACATGCAGGTTGGTAAAGGCTGTGGCGTCCAATCAGACTGCATCGTTAGTGATGTGACCTGGGACTGGAGGGTGTCCTCTGCAGGCGGTGGCTGCTGCGGTGAGCAGCTGCTGGACGTCTGCGCGGGACAGACCGGTGAGTCTCTGCAGGTCCGGACCAGAAACACACAACGCCTCCCTGAAGGACTTCAGCTTAGCTGGAGGGGAACGACACGGCAGCCTTGGAATGATCACGTTCAAAAACCCCTGTGAATGTTATCTTAAGAGTCTACGGGGTTAAAGAAACGTGTAGGTTGGATACAGAATGCGCCGATAGTACTACTAACATTCAGTTTAGGATACCGTGGTACGTTATGTAAGCTACATTCGACAATAAGCTATGAAACATTAAAGTGTGCTTTATCTCAATGGAGTCTGGCACAGCGGACTCGATACGCGACCACGCCTACAGTGAAACATCTTTTTAAGTCTTACCTAGAACGTTTTAGCACACACAGAACATTCAGTTATACGCCGATGGTTCCACGAAACATGTTGTAAGAGTGTCGGGTTATGTTCTATAGAAGGTTACTACAAAAGTGTCGTATTTCTGGATGAAGTCTGGACTGGCGGCTCTTTACCTCTCCTCGCGGCTGCGATGACCCTCGGGTTGAGCTCCAACTGATCCCAGTCCATGTCCCCGCTGAGGACATGCTGTCCCGCTTCGCTCGGCGAGAGTCCGAGTCAGAAGTCTTCTTGTTTCTGACCCGCCAGAATACGAGACGTCATCAAGCGCCGCCGGTCGGGACCATTTAGCCGTGTCTGTGGGGGCGAACTTCCCCGGTTTCAGCGTGAAGCCAGTCCGTTTTATTACAGCCACAGAAGTAACTATATCCGGTACTAAACATGAAGGGTCTGCGTTCCGAGTTTTAGTAATAAAATAACAGTTTACTATGTCCGTCAGGCACGAACCCCCCCGCGCGAACCCCGGGCCCACTGACGTCACTGCCCTGCGCCACAAGACGAAAACAAACCGCTCATCAGGGTCCTTAATCTATAATCAATAATCTATCAATGTTGAAGCGTTTAAATGAGGGTTAGAGTTCGCCTGTAGCCTGAAAGGAGGAGGACATGGATTCTAACGGACAAAGACAGCGGGACACATAAACGGCGCCTCCGGGGTTCCAAGCGCCAAACGGACTGTGTCCTGCTCACCTGTCGGGGAGTCCCCAGGTCCCTTCCTAGACTCCAGGTACCTTCCTGCTCGGTAACGGCCCAGGTGAGTCCCCGTCCAGGTCCAGTAGGATTAGGGTTAGAGGAGAACTGCACTTCACGGTCCCAGTCGGTTTACGGGGTTCGTCATTTGCTTTGTTGAATAATCGATTAGAAATCTGTTCGCACTGTTAGTCACTTCGTCTTGGACACGTCTCCCTCCTCACCTGTCCTGAGCGCAGAGACATCAGCATGTCCTCAGTATAAAGGGACAGGTGAACAGGTCTCCCTCCTCACCTGTCCTGAGGGTCGGGGAACAGATCCTGGAGGAGAGGCCGCCGCTGATGTCTGAGGCTGCTAGATCACGTGGGGCTTTGTCACCCAGGACTTCGGATCCAGGGATCCAGAGCGGAGGGGTCGCATGACCTCCTTGATCCTCCTTCAGGTTTAGTAAAGTCAGAGACCGAAGCACGTGTCAGCCTCGAGGAGTTCGAGGGGATCCAGTTTTGGGAACGTTCCGGTGACCTTGTTCAAATGATAACTGTAGGCTGTAACCCTCCACATCAGTAAGGGTTTGCTCTGACTCACGTGTGCCCGTCTTTACTCATCCAGAGGTTAAGGACACCTTTACCCAGACTGAAGGGACATGTCAATATGGCCTAATCTGATTGGCTCACTGAACCTCTGAGGGACAGTTTCTTTGTAAAACGCTGACGAAACGGTGGTTTTATATACAGAG
Source organism: Coreoperca whiteheadi (assembly GCA_011952105.1). NCBI lineage: Eukaryota > Metazoa > Chordata > Actinopteri > Centrarchiformes > Sinipercidae > Coreoperca > Coreoperca whiteheadi. The sequence continues at coordinate 27,803,302 of CM022481.1, read as the reverse complement.
TTGTACAGAGGTGCCAAGAGGAAGGGCAGTTAGAAATACAGTCATACTGTAAGTTAAATTTATCTTGATATTATGAATGTTTGAAAAGCTAAACGCTAACTGCTGACCTCTGACCTCCAGGCTGCGTCGACCTCTGACCTCCACCATGAGCTCCAGGGCTTGCAGGACCTGTGGGGGGTCAGATATAGATGTCGATCAGGCTCGGGGCAGCGCCGTGTGTACCAGCTGTGGCTCAGTTCTGGAGGACAACATCATCGTATCAGAGGTTCAGTTTGTGGAGGGAAGTGGAGGCGTTTCATCTGCTGTGGGACAGTTTGTCTCTGCTGACGGTGAGAAACAGTCATTATAGTTTACTGTCAAGTCAGGTTCTGTTGGGTAACTATTAGATGTAAATGACTGTCCTTGTGTAGCGCTCTTCCACTACATATCACATTCACACCCCGGCTCTGCCACAAAGCCACAGCCGATTTCAAAGAATAATCGTCATATTTCTGAACGGAGTCTGGCACAGCGCTCCCTAAACTGGACAGGGACATTTTAAATGCTTTTTCAGTTTTGAGGAAAGTCTGAAAGATAATTTTATGTACCAGAAATGTTTCAGATTACAGTCCAGCAATGTGAAAGAGAAATCCAATTGTGATTTTCTATAAATTTAACTTTTCCTGAATTTGTGCTCTTCAGTGGTTCCCAAAATGAGTGCAGTAATCAAATATTTATGTAATCTTATCTATATTTTATAGAACAGCATGACAGGCTCTAAACTTCTGCGTAGGACGACAGCAGGGAAATAAAAGTCCGATACTAAAGAGGCCGCACTGATGGTTGTGGGTCTAACAGTAATCGGAGCAGTAACACAGCATCAAACGCAAACAGGTGACTAAACAAACTGAAGCTTTATTGAATCGGATTCTGCAGACTGTTTCTAGAAGTTTCTGTTCTTCATCAGCTGATCTGTTTACCTGAGAAGACAAAGACATGTTTACACCCTTGGAAACACCACCACCAGGGGCCTGTACTGTGAAGCAGGATGTGGAGTTAGGGAGGTAACCTCAGGTTTACCCTGAGTTTCCTGTGCTACGACGGTTCACTTCTTAACGATAGATCGCCACATAACTTGTGCCGCACCGGAGCAGGTTATGTTGGAGAAAACAGGATCAACACAAAAGCACCGCCTATATCAATGGCATTACCATTCAAAGAAGATCCTGTAGAGCTCAGTGTGCGGAATAAAACATTTTTTGAAAAATGAAAAGCTTGGTGTGATGGTGAGACGACAAAACCCTTGTGCTTCAGTATCCCCAATATCATCCTACAACAGAGACTGAAGCACTAAAGCCTTGTACTGTTAAGAGATATGAAAGTGAGCCTACCCACCGCTTTGATTTTTTTCATCATTTATTTGCGCCCAAGTCCGTTTCATAGCGCTCAGGTTGCAGCTCAGAATAAGACTACATCTAAGCAACACATTTATTTAATGGCACAAATCTTCAGACCTTATCGTTTTTAGGTTTATTTTAATTCGTAGGTATTGAGTTACATTATTCTTGACGCTGCATGCACTGCTCCAAGTTTTAATTAAGCCATTGTCACATTTCATCCTTGTTTTATTTATGGCTTTTAATCATCCATTGTGTGAGTTTTATTTCCTATGCCTGGCTGTTCATTCACAGTGTATTTTGTTTTGTCTCGTGTGGTAAGTACAGTGGTGTGAAAAAGGGTTTTCCCCCTAAACCTAATAACGGGTTGGGCCACCCTGAGCAGCAACAGCTGCCATCAAGCGTTGGATAACTTGCAATGAGCCGTTCACAGCGCTGTGGGGGAATGTTGGCCCACTCACCTTTGCAGAGTTGTTGTAATTCAGCCACATTGGAGGGTTTGAGCATGAACTGCCTTTTTAAAGTGATGCCGCAGCATCTCAGGTCAGGACTTTGACTAGGCCGCTCCAAAGTCTTCATTCAGTTTCCCTTCAGCCATTCAGAGGTGGACCTGCTGCTGTGTTTTGGATCGTTGTCCTGCTGCAGAACCCAAGTTGGCTTCAGCTTGAGGTCACGAACAGATGGCCCAACGTTCTCCATCAGGATGTTTTGGTAGACAGCAGAATTCATGGTTCCATTAATCACACCAAGTCTTCCAGGTCCTGAAGCAGCCCCAGACTTCCACCCTCATGTTTTACTGTTGGTTTGATGTTCTGCTTCGGACCTGCGGTGTTACTTGTACCAGATGTAATGGGACACACCCCTTCCAAAAAGCTCATCTTTCATCTCGTCAGTCCACAGAGTGTTTTCTTAAAAGTCTTGGGGATCATAGAGAGGTTATCTGGCAAAAATTAGACGAGCCTTAATGTTTTTGCTCAGCAGTGGTTTTCGTCTTGGAGCTCTGCCATGAGGCCGTTTGTGTCCAGTCTCTTTCTCACGGCGGAGTCCCGAACACTGACCTTAACTGAGGCACGTGAGGCCTGCAGGTCTTTGGATGCTGTCTTGGGCTCTTTGTGACCTCTTGGATGAGTCGTCGCTGCTTTCTTGGGGTAATTTTGGTGGGCTGGCCACTCCTGGGAAGGCTCACCACTGTTCCATGTGTGGATAATGGCTCTCACTGTGGTTCCCTGGAGTCCCAGAGTTTTAGAAATGGCTCTCTAACCTTTTCCAGACTGATAGATCTCAATTACTTTCTTTCTCATTTGTTCCTGAATTTCTTTGGATCTCAGTGTGATGTCTAGCTTTTGAAGATCTTTTGGTCTACGTCATTGTTAGGCAGGTCCTATTCAAGTAATTTGATTGAGAACACTTCTTCACACCACTAGATTTTGTAATACTGGTTTTGATAAGTGCTGTACAAATAGTTTTTTTAAATTATAGTCAGACGTCGTGCCCTAATGATGGGGCAGTTATTCTAAGCCTATTAATTTACACATTCAGTGTCAGATTTTTTGCCAGCTGTCCTTCCCGAATATGGCAGCTGCATTTCGTGTTTAACTTCTTCATATTTCGCCAATATTATAGTTTGCTCTTCATTTGTAAAATGTGCCACTTTGCTGCTTATAGACTTGTCCATGTTTGTGATTGGTCATGTGCTGCAAACCCCACCCTTATGTGAAAATGCTCATGGCTGGATAGAAACCCTGTGTTGACTTACCGAGTCACCAACATCATGTGATCGCTTATCCTGACTGAGGTTTTTGGGGTTAGTGAAGCCAGATAATGAAGAGCGATCTGGGGTTTGTTGAACTTGCTTTGTAGTACAGGCCCCTGGCAGTGAACTGATGCAGATTCTGATACAAAGTATTTCACCGGGTCTCAAACAATACAACAAAGTGCTGGACAGTTCAATATTGCTGAATAACATTCAGTGAAACTGAATCATGATAATTTGTGTGGAATATTTCAGACATTGTAAAAGTCTAATTACTCTGCTAAGTGCAAGCAAAAATGCAATTAACTGAATTAATTAGGTTTTAGTTTTGTAATGCAGCATTCAGATGCAAATTACAAGCTGAGCCTTTAACAGCCTTATTTCTGATCAGAGTAACAGAAGTTCATAGAATGTAATGTGTAAAGATCTGTTCTGAGTACCTCTCATGATGCCTTGGTGAAGACTGGCTCCATACTGACCACCACAGTCAGATCTAGTGTGGATCTTCAGGTCTGAACCACCAGAACCATTAATACCTGTGTGAGAACCAGTAAATCCAGCTCCCCCTGCAGTGGGATTCAGCTCCTCGTTACTTTTGGGATTGTTTTGTTGATATTCAAGAGTGTTTGGGATGTTTTGTGGTGTGAGGTAGGATGTCCTGCTGGTTCCTCCTCTCTGTTCAAACAGAGTGGTGGGGTTCTGGAGGTTCTGCCGTTTAGGTTCATCAAGGGTTTGGAGTCTTCCTAGAAAACCAGGAAGAGGTCTGACTCTGATGCGAGATGTACCTGATAGTGGGGATGGGGGAGAAACAGAAAAAAGTAAATGTTTAGTTATGACACACTGTACTTTGCCACAGTGACCAGGATCTTTAATTTTAGTCAGCATATTTTGGCATAAATCAGACTACCTTGGAGTTGTGAGATGGTACATTTTTTTTTGATGGAGCTAGGATAGCAGTTTGCCCCTGCTTCAAGTTCCAAAACATGTTCCCTAAATGTCAGACTGTGCCTTTAAGAATCACTGATATCAGATTGGTAATTGGTTGCTGATTCTCGTCCCTACCTGCTGGTTGAACAGTGTTTCTCAGAGTAGAAGCAGATTCCTGTCCTCCACTGTTTCCTGTCTCATCCACTGATTGGACTAGTTTTTGCTGGAGCCCTTGCTGGTTTGTGGACACATCAGTAAGGTGGATCACTGAAGATTGATCTGATTTGACTGTGATACTATGAAGACCTTGTGGCTGCTTCATTTTTGAATAACCTGTTCTCTCAGGCACATGTTCCTCTCTTATGTTTGAACCTGTGTGTTCAGGAAGCTGGTGGGATGTCCAGCGGTTCCCATCACTGCTGATACCATTGATTGGACTAGTGGCATACTGGGAGGAATTATAGATTTGAGAGTTTGCTTTTTGGATTAAAGGGGTCTGTTTGAGATGTCTAGAAGAAACTAATTTGCCCAGAGGTTTGACTCGGATGTTGTGCACGCTGGACTGAACTGTCTCAATGTTCCAGCTTTCAATGGACCCTGGTGTTCCCAGGTTTTGGTCAACTCGGTTGTTCGCAGTAGATGTCAATTCAGTGCTCAAAGACCCTTGTGTGGCTCCAGACAAGTCATAGAGAGTATTTTTGGCTGTGATGAGTTTGGTATAAGCAGGGATGTATTTCTTGTCAGTGCCAGGCAGGAGTAGTTTGCTGCTGCTATCGTGGTCTTGGCTGTACTGAGCTGGTGGTTGAACAACTGGGTGAAGCGGAGAGGTTTCAGAGGGCTCATACTGCCTTTGAGGCTGGTATCCAGGTATCTCTTTGATATTGGCCATTTCCATCCCAACACCCGAGTTCCCGTAAAGCCTCAAATCCAGATTGGCCTCATGCTGCTGGGTCAGTTCTTGCATGCCAGGAGAAAGATCGACTTTAAGACTCCGCAGGTCTTGATTTGGCTTAATGATAGCATTTTGGCTGAGAGTGGGCTGCTCCCTTGTTAAGGCAGAGTGCCAAACTTTATCTAAACCTGTTGGAACCTGATGTGTCTGAGTCTGACTGGAGCTTCCCCAGTTCGTTTCCAACTGTTCAACAACTGGAGAAACCGTAATTCTGCTGGAAGAACTCAAGGCCAAGGCCAGGTTATCACTTAGTTCTGAATTTTCACCTCTCACTTCTACAAAGTTTAAGCTCTGTGTGTTCAGGTTTGACAGCTGGATGCGGTTGTCTGGTAACTGGTCATATCTGGGAGGAAAGTTAGGGAGATGGCTGCCAGTTTGAGTTTTGAATACATGTTGGTCCTGTGTCTGGGACATGAGATGACCAGGATGAAATGTAACCCGGAGCGGGACTCGGTGGGTACCAGTGGTTGGATGTTCAGGAGGAGGATAGAGATTAAGATTTGGGAAAGTTTGGAGGTTTTGGGAGGAGTAGAGTAGCTTGTTGTGTCCTCCTGGTATGGTGATGAAGTGGCTGGGTCCAGGTTTGGGCCGAGGCCTGGTGCCAGAGTGAGGCAGGACTCCCCCTGCCACTGGGGTTTGGTGGACCTGGTTAGTCAAGGTGTTGACATATCCAGGAACCTGATGTAGACAGTCTTGGGCAGGGAGTTCATTTGCTGGATCTGCTGGAAAATAAGAAGAATTAAAAATTCTGTCATTTAAACCAAACTGGATTTGGCTCATTAATAACTGACCATTAAGGCTCTTAAAGACTTTGACTGAACCAAATCCAGGCATCTCTGATCTGAAGATCTTGTCCACAAACAGTCTGTTGATTCCACTAAGTGGATAGAAGCACCTCACTGTCAACCTGTTCAAGAATCAGACATTTTTTCATCAGTAGTCTTTAACATTTGTTCAGTTTTGGGTACTGATTGCAGTTTGAGTCCTCTAACAGAGTCATGAACTGTTTATTCAGATGAGTTTCTTACTTGAACTGTGATTCTCTGGAGATGAAATTTGGTCCGTCTGCGATCACCTGCCTGTCATGGATAATCTCGTTCTCATAAACCATGTAAGACTCTCCGACCTGTTAAAAATCTTCAGTTACAAAACTTTACATATCTGAACATACTCCATCTACACAGTCATCTTGTCCTCTGCTTGCTTTGCACACTCACCAAGAAACATTTGTGATTAATCCAAAACCCTGACGTATTAAGTTTCTCGCCCAGTTTGGGTAAGTTAGATTAGTTTATTTATAAAGGGGACAATGCAATTTCATAAAACATATGAACAAACATGAGTAAAAAAGCCAGAAGTAGCCCAGAGGCTATTTTTCATCTGTAGTCTGCTGGCCAAGATGTTAAAAGAGCAATAAAATATAACAAAGTGGTTCAGAAATCTACTTTAATCCAATGTCACTTTTTACTTGCCCCTATACAAATTGTTTTATTTATAAGCTATTAAAAACAAGAAAGACTAAAGTTAATCATCATGTTCAATTTTTATAAATTAGATTAATCAGAACAACAGTGGGTCATAGCATGTGAAGCAACAAACATTCTTGCATATACATATAAATGTAATGTATATTGAAAATGGCGTGACAATCCCACCTTCTCCCCAGAGATGGACTTGTTAAGTGTGAGTGATAAATCATCGAAATTTGTCTTTACCCACCGCCATTTTCTCGTGAGTAGTGATGGGTATTGTTAGGATTTTATTTATATTACTACTCTGATCAATACTCTTGTAGGTTCGGTTCTCTACTAATATTATCACTTTTCATTACTAAATAATTTCTTTAAAAAAAATATATTTAAAAAATAATTCAGAACAAGATTAGAATTAAATATAACTCAACATTTCTAAAGCAGCAACAGTTTTTGCAATAGAGCCCGAAATATCGGCCAATTGCAAATATTGGTATCAGCGTATTTGTTAGCCGATAAATTGTTTTATTTTCAGTATATTAGGCAGAGAGAGGGTCACTTTACTTTGTGTCACTCCAAAGTTTATCCAGAGTGCGCTGTCACTGCGGTAGCAAGCAGTGTAACATGAGTGAGAAGAAGCAGCTCTCGAGAAGTCAGACCAGTAAAACACAGCTGGTGTCATGCAATGCAACAGCCACTTCACTAATGGTTAAAACTATAAACCAGCACAGAAGTGACAACTACCAACATAAACCACCAAGTTCTGAACAGACTAACAAATTAACATTTAGGAAAATAAGAAAACTGACTTAAAAACTGCTTTCAGCACTAGGCTGGGAACGTGGGCTGTCACTACAATACTCAGCACAGCAGCACGCGTAGGGCCATGTGCACAGCCGAGGCGACAGTGGTCGAATCAAAGCGGTGTGTTTACATTAAGTTGCCAACTAGTTTTTAAAATACATTGCTAGAAAGTTAAAACAGTGAGCTCATTTTCCCATTTCAGTGTAACTAATAAAACCCTGTCCCAACCGTCAAGTAATCGCAACTGTTAGCAAGGTTTGTTCAGTATTTAAGTCGTACCATGGCTCTGGTCCCACAGGAGTCCAGCTTGAACTCAAACAGGACTCTGGATCCATCTGCCTGTTTGGGTCCACAGGTGGGGTCCAGCAGAGTGGTTCTTTCAGGATGCACTGTAGGCCAGGTGGACGTCAGAGTCGTCACCACCGTCACAGTTCCATCTGCAGAACAGACTGACACCACAAAAGGGGTAATGTTAGGGCTGTACCCAACTCAGGGAGGCAACTAATCAGAGTCAGCTTAAGGGCTCAAAGCGAGTGCAGGTTACTTATCATGTCCTGTATTTTGAAGAGGCAGCGTTTGGAGGTGGAAGTCTGAACCGCTAGAGTTTTGGAGTCTCTCAAAAGAAGCTTAAATGTTCCATAAAAGTGTGACAGGTTGATGCCCTGGGGGGAAAAAAAAAATAAAAAAAATAACTGAAATTAGATGGGTTTCTCTTGACAGTAGGGCTGCAAATTTTTTCACTGTTGATTAGGCTAGTTTATATTTTGAGATTCTGATTCATGTTTAGTCTATTATAGAAATGAGAAAGGAGCTGTTACTGCTATAGTAGTTGTACTCTTACTATAGGTGAAAAATTACTAGAAAACACCACATCAACACTTGCAACTCCCCAACTCTTAACCACATATTTTATTTTGAACAGATGAAGATTCAGCTGGGATCAAACAAACAGTCTTCTGATACGTGAATTCAATTGTTAGATTCCTGTAATCGACTGAATTAGGACAAAGATGGACTCCCAATAGTGCAGCCAAATCCCCAAATGGTCATCCTCACGGGCACTGAGAAATTCAGGTATAGTTTTCTGTATACTTTCAGCAGAGTACTCACATGCGTCGTGGACTCTTACCTCATAGGTGTAACCAATGGAGAACACAGGGACTTCTAGCGTGGTACTGTGGGTCTCATTGTGGAAGCGGTACCCCCTTTGGGCCGCCAGCTGTGATGTCAGAGGCTCGTGGTCGACGCCCACCTCCCAGAGACTCTCGGCTCGAGAGTGTCTGACCACGCTGAAGGTGATTCCTCCATCTGAACACTGAGCTGCGATCTCTGGAGGGACTTTAAAGGAGAAAGTCTGCGTTTTAAAAACAAGGCCGTACTGATAAATCACACATGGTTACTGTAGACAGGTGAAAGGCAAAACTGTCTTTTTAGGAATAGAGTGCATCAAAGATGTACCTGAAAATAAGTGTACTTACATGCATTCCGTACTTGTGCTGTGATGACTGTGTGGTGGTAGTAGGAGTCTCTCTGAGGCATAATGGTTAAAGTGAAGTTTACAGCTATGGAGTACTGCACCACACCGTGACCAAGGTACTGTTAGCAAAAACACAAAAAGAAAGTCTCTCACAAAGGCAGTGATGTTGCTAGGTATGCGTCCTGAGTCTGATCCATTGCAATCGCAGTAAACTCACTATCGAGAGGTCCAGGGTACACACCCTTTTTCCCTACCAACATTGCTACATTCTGAACAACAATACATGTTGACATCATAAACTAGGGCTGGGAGATGTGGTTTATAGAGATTTTTACAGCAATAAAATGCAACATATACATTAATGCAGCAGTGATATTAATCCAGAAAACAAGAATCATTTTGCTGCTCAATGAGTAGGCTAAGTAAATGTTGCTATAATATACACCTTGTAAGGTTTTGAATGCAGAACTACAACAGTGGGGTTGGTATTAGATATTTTGCTTAAGTAATGGGCCTGAACACTTCTCGCACCTCTGCTTAGCACACCCATAGCCTAGAGATCAAAACACACCGCCACAAAACAGTAATCCCCCCACCCCCATGTACAAACCACCATACCGGCTGCAGCTGGGCGCGTACTGGCACTCGTGGATGTGCGACCCTTCACGCCACTGCTCTATTTCCAATGTTGCCGCCCTTGAACCCCCCCCAGAGAAAAAGCAGTTTTGTACTTTAAAAAACAGAATGTTGGCCCAACTACAGACATTTTCTAGTTTGCTGCTTGCTTTTCACTGCAGTCGTAATTATTTTACTCATGCCTGCCTTTAAAAGGAAAAAATTAAAAACAAAACTCCACTCGCTCCCTGCTTGTAGGCCCTCAACCCGGCTCCAGTGGCATCTCGACTTCCTGTCCTCACCTCGTCAGTCAGCAATTAAGCGTGTAGTTGAGCTCCGGTTACAGTATAGAAGTTATTGGACGGCTGTGTATTGTGTTTGCTGCTACAAAAAGTAAATAAGTCCCTGTTTTGTAAAGGTACTAGGTAGGTACCAGAGTGAACAGCTAACTAGTTAGCAGCTTTTTTATTGGGGACCTGCTCCATTCCCCTGGGACCTCACTACATTGGAAACCTTTCAAAATCATTGGAAAGGCCTTCAATTAACAATTCTAAAATTGTGTTTGAGAGATTGTTCAGGTGTCTCAGCCCACAACCAGGCTAAACTGCAGGCCAGGTCCACAGAGGAAAAACCAGGCTAAATCGTGGTTAATGCCATGTAAAAAATAAAAGTAGACACGTATTCATTGTCGTGTGTTCTGTTTGTTAAGGAGGGGATACTAAATCCAAGTTCAAGTACTTGGAGGGGTTCTGGGAGTGCTGTTTATCCTGATTGGTCAAGATGGGACACTCACATCAGACAAAACAATAACGACCACCACCAAAACAGGTCAAAGGAGGCGATACGGGTTCTGTGTGGAGCGCTCACCATCCAGTCGACAACGGCGTCCTCAAAGGGCAGCCGGAGCACAAAGGCTTGGCTGTTGTTGATGTGAACAATAGGGCTGATGCTGTAGCCCCGTTCAGCGCTCTCTGACAGGATTAGCTGCTTCCCATTGATCCGGGCTTCCTCCAACATGACATCAGCAGGAATGTTTCCAAGGTAGACGCTGAACACCTGGTCGCCACTCATGGTCTCTACAGGAAGAAACAGAATTCAGTAGGGAAGATGTCCAGACATAAGACTCAGAAAGACAAATGTTATGACAGCAAACATCTTGATTCAGTTATGAAAATATCATATAATCACTAACTATTATGAATTGATTTATTTTCAATTCAATTTTATTTAAATAGTCCAGTATCACAAGGGCTTTAAAATCTGTACAACACCCTCTATCCATAGACCCTTGATTCAAATAAGTAAAAACTACCCAAGAAACCCTTTTAACAGGGGAAAAAAAAAAAAAAAAATGATAGAAACCTCAGGCAGAGCAACAGAGGAGGGATCCCTCTCCCAGGACAGACAGGAAGGAGATGTGTGTAGAGAATAGATTATCTACTTAACTTACAAGATCTACAGCAAGATCCTGAGTGTAACTCCTTCACTTTGGGGCAGCAACTCCCTGCCAAGCGAAGGACTCAAAAGTATCTCGGGATCTTGTTCACAAGTGGTGGTAAAATGGAGCGTGAGATGGACAGGCGGTTTGGTGTGGCATAAGCAATGTGGACGTTGTATCGGGCTGTTGTGGTGAGGAAAGAGCTGAGCCGAAAGGCAAACCTTCGATATACCAGTCATCTACATTTCAACCCTCACCTATGGTCATGAACTGTGGGAAGTGACCGAAAGAATGAGATTGCAGATAGAAGCAGCCAAAATGAGTTTCCGCCGTAGCGTTGCTGGGCTCAGCCTTAGAGATAGGGCGAGGAGCTCACATCAGGAAGGAGCTCAGAGTAGAGTCTTTGAAAGCAACCAGCTGAGGTGGTTCGGCAATCTGATTGCCTCCTTGAGGTTTCTGCAAGGCTGCAGTCAATGAAAGATAATCTTGATCAACCCATACCTACTCTTGAACCAATCACTCGGTCAATGGGGGGGGGGGGTGCGCACGTTCTATTCTAGAGCAGGGGCGCCCAAACTTTTTTCCTTGGAGGGCCAAAACTGAAGCTTAATGGTGGGCCACAGGCCATAATCAAACAATTAATCTATTGTTAAAATGCAAAGTGGCTTCCCAAGCTAGAAACATCTGGCAGGCCAAATCAAATCTTATGACGGGCCAACTTTGGCCCGTAGGCCCTGATTTGGGCAGCCCTGTCCTAGATTAACTAAGATCAGCCACAGTGCACTCTGATTATTGCCCATTTAGGCTACCAGGTGAAGTTACACAGCCTTACCAAGCAATTCCTGCAGTTGACCATTTCTTTTTCAAAACGTAGTTATTAAGTACATTATGTCTAGTAGGCATGTGCCTTATCAATTTTTCATGCTGCGATTAATTGATTGAGCTTTTATCACGATATTTTAATTACACAAGAGAAACAGGTTAGAAAGATAAACTTCAGGGCTGTCCACTTAGTAACTAACTTTTTTTAAATAAAAAAAAACACCTCAAACATTTAAATAAAAATAAAGCAATACAAATGTATAAAGTGTAAGAGTAATTGTATCAAATAGCACATGCAAACTATCTTTAATCACCAATCCCTCTGCATTTTTTTGGAACCCAAAAAATTTCCAAACTTCTGACTTTACCTGAATGACGCGATTCGCACAAGTTGAAAAATCTGAACTTTGGCGGATATTCGCGCCGTGTTAACCAATCAGGAGCTTGTGAGCTGCGCGAATAGAGTCAAAATGTTCCAAGCATCCAACTTAACGTGATTTATTAGCATCTGGTGTGAATTCAGTCAGAAGGGGGATAAATCAGCAGCGTTCCTCGTTCTGCCATGCTTCTCCATGTGAGAAGAGTGAGGATTGTTTACATCACGCGTGTGCGCTTTGCTCAGCATATACGCAGTGTTTTTTAAGCGGATGATGGAAAATAAGCTAATGCGGTCTAAAAATCTAAATTTGGATCAATTATTCAAGGTATTTACGGTGTCCGTAATATCGTGCATATTCATTACCGCGATTTATTGCATTACTGAAAACCGGCACATGTCTAATGTCTAGCTAGTACATTTACATACAGCAGCAACACACAATGGTCAGGGAGAACAGGCTTCCATATAACAAAGCTAACGCTGCAGTATAAAGTTCCAAAAAAAGCAGTTAATGGCATCCAACCTGCTACTCATTTAGCTGCTTCAAATGAGGCTTAAGTTAATTCAATTTAGTTCTCATTCCACTTCTTAGAGCAGACCTAGACTGTATTCTTTACAATATTATTACCCAGCAATTCCCACCATGATCAAGCACTTTGTGACAGTGGCAAGGAAAATCTTCCTTTTAAAAAGAGGCAGAAATTTGAGCAGAGCTGCTGCTGCAGGTGAGGGAGATTAAAATGTTATTAAAGAAGCTCATGAAGTCGTTCCTACTGAGAGCTACAGGAATACATGGTTCAATGGAGCTGTGGCTCTGTCAGCCTGGCTACAGTTGAGAGGAACCTGGGGTTGTACTTATTTTCCTCTATTAGTGATAAGTAGTAGGCTGCTCTGGCATTACAGAGGGCCTTCTTATATATTTTAACACTATCTTGCCAGGCTACACATTTTTTGTTAGAACTCCATTTCCTTTCACGTTTTCGCTATGTTTGCAGGTTATACCATCTTTGGTTTATTTTTTAAGAACGGGAATAGAGTGGAGTGGCTTTCGCAGTGAGCCTGCAGCACTATCACCAAGATGAACTTTGACTGAAATTAGCATAAGAGTCCTGTTATATTGAGACAAAGCATTGCATTAAATCCAGATGGAATCACTTGCCTAAATTTAGCTACAGCACTATCTGATAGGAAAATATTACTACACTAGATGACTAATGGTGTGTAGTCCAGTAATAGCAGTTCAAAGGTTATTAAATAGTGGTCCAATAATGAAGGATTCTGTGGAAAGACTGTTAAATGTTCAGTTTCAATGCCATATACCAGAACAAGGTCGAGGGTGTGGCCAAAACAGTGAGTGGGTTTATGTACACACTGACAGAAGCCAATCGAGTCTAATAATGAGATAAATGCAGTACTAAGGCTATCATTTTCAATGCCCACATGAATATTAAAATCACCTACAATAATTGCTTTATCTGTTTTAAGGACTAAACCTGATAGAAATTCTGAGAACTCAGATAAAAACTCTGAATAAGGACCAGGAGCGCGGTACACTATAACAAATAGGATTGGCTGTCGGGTTTTCCAGGTTGGGTGTGAAAGACTTAGTACAAGGCTTTCGAATGAGTTATAATTTAGTTTAGGTTTAGGGTTGATTAATAGGCTTGAGTCGAAGATGGCTGCAACTCCACCTCCTCGGCCGGTGCCTCGAGGGAGGTGAGTATTAATATGACTGGGCGGAGTGGATTCATTCAGGCTGACATGTTCTTCATGACCCAGCCAGGTTTCAATGAGACAAAATAAATCAATATGGTAATCTAAACATCAGATCTCTGTCATCTAAAGCTGTACTAGTAAATGATCTGATATCAGGAGTCCACATTTAATTCTCCTGTTTTGTGGTGCTATTTCAGTTTAAGTTTGTATGTATAACTCCTCTTCTGTTAACTTTTTATGTTATTAATGTAAGTGGCCGGGGGGCAGACACCATCATTATGTTATGGGGGGTAACTGCTCTATAGTACTGCAGCTCTGCCTCCGGGTCTCAAGTCTGGGTTGTCCTGGGTGTAATCGGGAGTCATTACCACCGATGTGAATAACAATCTTACTGTATTGACGTTCATCCTTAGCCAGAAGTTTCAAACATGAGTCAACATCACCTGCTCTGACCCCAGGAACACATTTATAGTCGCTAACTTCACATGTCTCACAGTGGAGCTGCCAATACTCAGAGTTGGTTTCTCAGATGTCGCTGAGTGGGGAGAACCTGTTAGAAACATGAACAGGTTGGTGGTGAACTGTGGGCTTCTGCTTCCTTCAGACAGTCACCCAGCCACCTTGGTTTAACAGGAGCTAGCTCTGGTTGGTCCGCGCTGGCTAACCACAGCAGCTAAAGAATCTAAATTACAGGAGTTCCCATGGTGCAGAACCATTACATTAAGCAGACGCTTTTATCCAAAGCGACTTACATATGAGGAAGACAATGGAAGCAATATAACACTACAAGGTAACAAAAAGCATAAGTGCATCAAAAAACGAGTGATTAAAGCCTAGCACAGTATAAAAAGGTTTTTTGTTTTTCTTGAGCAGAGGTAGAAAGGAAGAAGAGTTAGTGATTGTCAGTTAGGTGTTGACGGAAGAGACGCGTTTAAGTGCTTTTTAAAGGTGGCTACAGAATCTGCTGATCTTGTAGAAGCAGGCAGATCATTCCACCAATGTGCAACGGATCCAGAGAAGGTGCGCAAGAGTGATTTTATTCCTTTTTGGCATGGTACCACCAGACGCTGTTCGTTTGCAGAGCTCAGGGACCTGGCAGAAGCGTAGGTCTGTATGAACAAGGAAAGATATGTTGGTGCAGAACCAGTGGTGGTCTTGTAAGCCAAGAGCGTCGCTTTGTACTTGATGTGGGCGACAACAGGGAGCCAGCGTAACCTAATGAAGAGAGGGGTTACGTGAGCTCTCTTCGGTTCATTGAAGGCCACTCTTGCCGCCGCATTCTGGATCATCTGCAGAGGTTTGGTTGTGCAAGCAGGGAGTCCAGCCAGCAGCGCGTTGCAATAGTCCAGTTTGGACAGGACAAGAGCCTGGACTAGGACTTGTGTAGACTGCTCTTATAGGAAAGGTCTGATTTTCCTGATGTTGTAGAGGATGAATCTGCAGGACCGGGTTGTGCTGGCGACATGGCTTTTGAAGTTTAGTTGATCATCAATTTCCACCCCCAAGTTTCTGACCATGCTGGACAGAGTAACGGTTGTTGAGCCTAGTTGAATGAGAGGTGGTGGTGAATCTTTGGGTTGGCCGGTATCACAAGTAGTTCCGTTTTGTCCAGGTTCAGCTGCAGGTGATGGTCCTTCGTCCAAAGCGCGATGTCACTCAGGCATGCCGAGATGCGAGCAGAAACAGTTGAATCATCAGGTTGAAATGACAAGTGGAGCTGCGTGTCATCTGCATAGCAGTGATAGGAAAAGCCATGCTTCTGAATGACCGAGCCGAGGTATGTCATGTAGATGGAGAAGAGTAGGGGACCAAGCACCGAGCCCTGCGGTACCCCTGTATTGAGATGTTGGGGCTCCGAGACGTCGGAAGGTGACCAGCGGTAGAACATTTGCAGCGTCTGGAGTTAGGTCGAGGTCGAGAGTGACAAAGAAATGATCTGACGCGTGCAGTGGGGTGACCTGAGCGTGATGAGTGGAGCAGTACCGTGTGTAGATAAGATCTAGTTGATTACCAGACTTGTGGGTTGCTGATGTGGAAACCCGCTTGAGGTCAAATGATGCAGCCAGGTTGTTGAAGTCTGCAGCCTGTGGCTTTCAAAGGTGATGTTGAAGTCCCCAAGTACCACCAGAGGAGTGCCATCTTCAGGGAAGGATGAAAGAAGCACATCCAACTCCTCCAAGAAATGACCACGCTGACCTGGGGGGTGATAGATGACTACGAAGTGACTTTTAACAGGATGGGTGATAGTAACAGCATGAAACTCGAAGGAGCAGTTGTCACACAGGGATGATCGCTGTTTGAACTTCCACTCATTAGGGATAAGCAGGCCAGTTCCACCACCTTTTCTTACGATGCGAGGACTGTGGGAGAATGTGTGATTATGGGAGAGGGCTGTAGGAGTGGCAGAATCCTCAGGTTTGATCCACGTTTCAGTAAGTGCTACAAGTGAAAGACCAGAATGATTAACGAAAGCCGTGATGAAATCAGCTTTGTTCACCGCAGACTGACCGTTCCACAAGCCTATTGGGAACGTAAAAGGGGCAGTTGTGGACAGTGGCAGATTATGAACATTGCGTTGCCTTTGGCATGGTACAGAAGGTTGTCGTGTTGAAATGACAGTTGGGATTAGAAAACACATTGTGTAAGAGCAGAAGGAAAATGCAAGACAAATATAATAGCAACAAGGGATCAAAAAGAAGTGCAAACAATTAGTCCAAGAAAGTGCAATACTCAAGTGCCCTGTTGAGTCTCTGCTCGGTGGAGTCACGTGCAGGTAGAGTCAATGGTCTTTACTCTCTTCGGTCTTCACTCGATGAGGGATGCCGCGACCGCCGTGCCATACCCACTTAAATACCCGTCTATTTTGTCAGTGATTGTATTCAGCAGGACACGCCTCCCGTGACAAGCCACGAGACCAATCGATACTAAATCCTATTACGCAATAACGGCACGTCACCAACAACCGGCGGTCTTGAACAACAAAAAAAATAACACTGCACTAGACTTACAAGACACGAATCAAACACTTACAGTTCTTGTAGGCTTCAGCTGCTAAATTGCTTCTCCTTTATCCCCCCATAACACCATGTTTCCAATTTACTAAGCCTTTTGTTCACTTAACAGTCAATTTCTCTTGACTGTCCCTCATAACATTGCCCCAGCCTGTGGGATTAGCCACATTAGCCTTGCAACATGCTACCCTGCAAAAAAATAAAAATAAAAACACACAGCAAAACTTACAGCTTTCAAGTTTTAAGTCAGGTCACCAACAGCCTGTATCGATCCACTACTGAGTTTGAACCGTTACTGGCCCTCATTAAGAAAGCAGTCCGTAGTAGAACGTACACATGTATCCATCAAAAATATACTTTATCCAATCAGCCCTTCTGTCCTGAGGCTGGGGGCCGACGTAGGGATTTGTGGTGGTTCTTTGACATTGTGTCAATTAGTTTGGAGCTGAGTAAATGTTCAGTACGTAGGGTTAGCAGTCTCCATAAGGCTGGGCGAGTTCAAAGTTGTGAAACGGCTGTGTTGACATTGTCTTCTACTCTATTAAACCATACATATTTGAATATAAATATTCATAAACGTTATTTCTAACAATATGTACTATCACTCAAAAATAATACGTTTGGTCTTCATATGTTTCTCCCACCCCCGAAAATAAATGAAGTGCTTTTCTCCTTACTAAAGTAAAAGCAGGGAGCATATCGACCAACCAATCGACCAGAAGGTGTCAGCCCTAGCTTTGCGGGTTTCGAATGAGACCCCGGGGTAGACCCAGAACTTTGACTGATTGCTGGGGAAAGGGCCATCTGGGCTACCTTGCTTAGCCTGCTGCCGCCGCGACACAACCCCGGATAAGTGGAAGAAGATGAATGGATAAAAAAAAACGACAACTTAGAACTAATGACTTGATCAACTTTCAAAGTAGTATCAATCGTACCAAATGTCCATCTTTAGTTCCCATAGTTAACTGTATCCAGTCAGTCTCAAATCCGAAGATATTCCACTTACAATGGTATAAAACAGATAAGAGCTCTTGCATTTAATAAACCAGAGAATTGAGGCATTTTTGCTTAAAACATTATCAAAATTGACAGTAAATTTTTTTGTTGCTCGATTACTCAGCTTATTGTTTCAGCTCTATGTGATCATAGAAAGCAAACCAACTCTCTGCTAGTGCCCTTTGTAGACATGCTCTTTTGATGTGGCCATTACCACATTACTAATGTATGGGTTAAACTGGTCATTTTGATCTTGAAGGTCTCAGTCAGCTTCAAAGAAGGCACATGTCAGATCGTCTAACAGCATCCGAAACGGGAATCGCCCACATTACAGAGTTGTTGGTCAGGTGTGAGTGTAGGACTGATATGAACTTTCATTTGCCACACAACTATTTGTCACTTTTCATGTGAAAACTGAGATCAACATATGAATGGTGTCGATAATAGAAAGACAGCTGTTGTAGAGCAATCGTGGAGGCAGTAGTATGCAGCCAGAAGGAGGATCTTAGTACGGGGACATAGTAAAACTTAGTTCTTAATCCGACTGAGACTTACGGTCGAGGCTGAAGGGAGGACGGCAGAGCAGTGGTGTGTCGAGGACTCTAAGCATTCGATGTCTCGTGTCCATGCTGCTGCCGTCTTCATACAGTAGAGAGAAGATGTGTTCGTACAGCAGGTAGATCACGTACGTCTCCTTGTACATGTTGTTCACCACCAAACTCTGAGAAAAGGAAGCAACTGAATGAGATGTAGAATATGCTGTTGGCCATGAGGTTATCTGCTTGTATAGCATGACAGTCCTTGTGCTGGACATATTTGTCTCATCCATGTCCCTGTCTGAGCTTTGGATGGGACCAACTGTACCTTCCTGTAGCCACCCTTCTCCCCAAAAGGAACCCTGATCTGGATCAGATGTCCCCGTTGGACCAAACTGAATCCTCTGGCAGCAGCAGTGGGTTTGTCCAGCAGCACCCCCTCCACCCCTAGACTGAGACTCAGACTTTCAAAACCTGCTCCCTCCCCGACCAGAGGGGTCACAACTCGTGGGATGTCCCAGAGCAGCTGGGTGCCGTCAAAAGAACCCAAATCTGAGGGAGGAAATCAACAGAATCCTCATCAGCACCGTTTACCCATTGGACAGAAAGCAGATTCCTGTTCAGGTGTGTGTGGAAGAACTTACTGACTGTGCAGGCCATAGACACATCAATCATCACCACTATCAGCTTCTGCTTAAAGAACAGAGAAACCCAAAGAATCTCCATGGGGACGCCGCCAACCTGATGATAAACGTAAATTTAATTTTAAGAACAACCTCAGTGTTTTACATTACATACACATATTAAACAACATTCAGTCTCCTGAAATTTGAGTCTCTTAGGAGTCCTTGCCAGAAACGTCTTGGTGTGACAAATCTCAGGATTAATCCAAATGCCTAGTCTTACCCAAACTTGCAGACCCACGGACTTAAGGTGATATTCGTTGAAAGTCTGGAAATACAGAGAACTGTCCAAATCTGCAATTTGAGCAAGTCCACAAGGGGCCTCAAGCAGACTGTCTGTAGACTTCCACACTGTCTGCACACTCTTGGTAAGTTTATTTATATAGTGAGGTTTTTTAATTCACAGACAGAATATGTATAATAAATTGGGATTTGTTGGTTATAATCTCCAACGTTAAACAGGGAAACCTTGGGGTTATCCACCTGCAATAGCTAGAGTACTGTTAAGAACCAATCAAACATACTTTGAAACAAGTTAAATCTCTATGGAAACACTTTAAGTCTAAAGTCTACTCTTATTATCTACTTGCGGCCTAGCACCCTCGCAGAATTAATGACAGTGGTACGTATGCTTGAAGTCTGCAAGTCTAGGTAAACATTTGAATTCAGCCACAGAACCAAAACTCAACATGTTGAACACACCATCCATGGGAGAGTCCTTAAATTGTTCCCGGCTTGGCAACTCAAAGTGTGACTGTTAACCTTTCATTAAAAACCATTTAGTAGCCATGACATTTCTGTACTGGTTCTGGTCTGCCTTTCTACATAGTTACCCACCATTGTCAGTTCGGCTTGCGGCTGTTTGTATGAAGTTCGAAGCACCACCCTCTGGGCGGTGGTGGTCAGACTGTACCCCTGCCTCTGGGCTTCACTGATGGACATGGAGGAAAACTGTCCATCACTCTGCAGGATCATCAGCTGCCAGACAACACTCGCCATCCTTTGAGCCTGAGCACCACAAACCAAAGACAATGTCAAAACTTCAAAAGTTAAAGTAATCAAAAGGATAACTTACTTTAATCTGAAAGTCTTGTGTATTGATGAACAACTACCAAAATAGACAAGTCTTTAGAAGTTATTTTAAAAAGTTACTACAGATTTGACATAAAGTCCTCACTCAAGCCCCTTACTGGACCAAAAAAAAAAAAAAAAAAAAAAAAAAAAAAAAAAAACCCCTGTTAACACCCATGAACATCTGGCTTTTGTCTTCAGTGTGAAAGGGTACAATCCGTATTCACTTGCAGGTCAAAACAGCTCTGCAGTAGACACGGGTATTTATCGAGTCCGGTTCGATCGACTGATGTAAACATGCCACCTGGGTGGACACACCAATTTTCAGCCCCAGGCGGGAGTTTGACACCTTCCCAGCAGAAACACCACAGCAGCACCTAATTATTATAAATATTTTTTTAATACAGTCTATATGGGCTACACAGAAACCACTGTAACATTGTCACTAGCCTCCATGCTGCTTTCTATTGTTGTTAATATTACCTTGTTTTCCGGTCTGTTCGTGACGTCGAATGCAACACATCAGAAAAAGAATAGACAAGGCAAACTCATCTACTGGCGATGTGAAAGGAGTCAGTTACCTGTTTATAGTGGGTTTACCCTGGTTTCAAAAACCTGCATATACTCACCCTTTTTTTTTTAGACCAAAATGAATATCAGTCACCATGGTATCAGCCAAGCAAGTGGTTGGAATAACCAGGATATCCTTGCCTGAGGACATCAGGTTGCTCCTGTGGCTCATACAGTATGCTTAACAGGGTTTGGGTTCAGATCTCTAGGAGCCTGACCATGCAAATCCATGAAAGTTATCAAAATCAACTGAAACATTCCAAAAGGATTTGGGATGAGCTAGGGGCAAGGGAGTAAAAGAGTATCGAAGCTATCCAAACAAGAAAAGAAAAAGACATGGACTCCTTTTGCAAGATGTGCAACTGTTGAAAATGTATTTTAGACATTGACTTCAGCTGAAGGAAGCATGAATGTACTACCACTGGTGTTCAAACATTCAAACCCCCAGAAAGCAGATCCCTTAATACTGGATGATAGATAATTAAGTTTGGATGGAAAAGAAGGCATTTAGGAAGTGAGGCCAAATTAAAGGATTTCAGATTTGGATAGGAGTTAAAGTACCTCTCCACTCAAAAATGTATTTTCTTACGTCCCCTAAAATGTCCAACCTTAACTTTACTGACCTGTATCTGAGCAAAGTTTGTCACTAGAGGGGTTTTCAGATTCCTCTACTGAACGGGGATTCAATTAATCTAAACACTAATTTTTTGATTCTAAAGATTATTTTTCAGTTAACCTACCCTAAAATATTTCTGTCATTTTCTCTTAAAAGAAATTTAACAAACAAAGTATGTTCTGCAACAGGGTTAGGGTAGGGTACCCTCTATTGAGGAGATTATAATATTTGAAAGAACACTATATTAATTATAGCAGAGTATTTTTACAAATTTTAAAAACATGCTGGGGGGAACTTTAATATTTTACCATGAAAACATTGTCAAATGGGATTGAAAGTACCCAAAGTGCTCCTGTCCTCAGAGATCAGTGGTGATGAGTTATGTTTGCGTGATTTAACCTGAGAGAAGGCGGCCTGCCACATCCGTCTACTGTCCCCCTGCTGGCCTCCACATGAAGACTCTCTGTTCACGTTCACCTGGTCAACATTATGAAACTAGCCTTAAAACCAGATCTGTCTCAAGACAGTTCAGTTAGGCAGTTTGGACACATCTCTTTCAAGACTTCATGTAATGAGCAACTCCCAGTGGTAGGTGTTCTGACCTCCATGTAGTCCTCCTCACAGATGATCTCTCTATGAATCCAGACCAGACCAGAACAGACTGCATCAACAGGCCGGCTTATCCACCCGCCACCAGCATCACTCACGATCACGTTAAATCTGAAGGTGAACGTCTCGTCATTCTGGAAAACACAAAACAACCTCGTCACAGCTGCAGTCAGTCTGGACTCCTGCAACAGCAACAGACAACCGTTGTGGATCAGGGTTATTGAAAGGTGGAGCTACCTGGTTGTGGGTGAAGCAGGAGTAGTATGAAGCTCTGAAGGTGGTGAAGCCGTCCATCTTGAAGGTGCTGATGGTGTAACCACAGCGCGAGGCGAGCTCCTTGTTGATGAAGTGGACGCCATTTCCATCTACGTCTAGACAGGTGGAGTGAGCGCCTCCATCAGTTCAGGACGCACGTTACAGGACGGGTGGACAGTTGACTTTTTTAAAATTGTTTTGAGTCGCTTATATTTCATCTTATTTCTTTCCTAGTTTTTATTTCCTCGTGTTCTTTGACAATTCTCATTACCCACCTTGTATGGTTAATATTCCATTCTCTTGTAAAGCACTTTGTAACATTAAGAAAAGTGCTATATAAATAAAGATTATTATACAGGAGTACTTCAGGCTTTGATAATGAGGACTACAGAAGTAGCGAGCATGAAGAACTGACCTACAGCCTCGAAGCGAGGCGTCTGTCCTGAGGCCACATGGATCCACAAGTAACGATCCCGACACTCCGACTGAACGCTCTCTGCAAAACAGAAACTCTGAAATATGTCTGCTACAAGTAGTCTTAAAAAAAGAAATAAGTCACCAACAAACGCAAGTACAGATTCAAGTTAGTTTCTGTGGTTGTGAAGAAAAGCAGCATAAATGCACCAGTAGAGACTGTAGATCTGCCAGTAAATGGCTACATTTATATAGCAACACCGACGGCAGCGAGCTACCACGCAGGGTGCTGGCCAAGCATCGGGAGCAGTTTGGGGTTCAGTATGTTGCCCAAAGATACTTCAGCAGGAGGTAGCTGGGGATCCAACTGCCAACCCTGTGATCAGTGCACAACTGTAAATAAACCAGTTTACCCTTGAGTTGACCTTCAGCTGTTGTTTTTTCTGTGAACTTGCAGCAGATAAAGACCAGTCTGGGGAAAAAAGAAGCAGTGAGGTTCAGTTTTTACCTGCTCAGGGGAGATTTGTTTTACCTGTTCAGGTGAACTTACCCGATAATTAAAGCAGCAGTTTTCATGGTGAAGCTGCAGAAGCTGTGTCTCTGCCTCTGTGGAGGAAAAGCTTCCCCTCTGCAACCAGGTGAGCTAATCACCTGGTTGTCATGGTAACAGGAGTCAAAGCTGAGACTGATTGAGTCTGATTACAGCTGTAGGTTCTCACCAGTTCCACACTGCCCGTTGAAGTAGAAATATATCTAAATAGAAGTTAATTCATAATAATAAAGTTAGCTGATCCTGATCGGTCTGAGACTCTGTTCTTAGATGGGACAGAGCCAATTGGTGTATCTGTTTGGTTTGTTCAGAGTTGTTTTTAGGTTTGAGGGTGTACATTTCTCTCCAGATACTCATGTTTACTCAGAGACACTCATGAACTTCATACCTGTATTACCGTATAAAACCTGGGCCGCCACCTGTCCTTCAGACACCTGCTCAGGGAGGAGCACGCTGTACGAACTGCAGGATGGTGGCGACGCAACTCGACAGCTCATGCACTATTACTATATACTGTAACATTAACCTCAACCGGTTAACCCACTTTGTACATTACACTTATTTAATTTTAAATGTATACTTATACCCACTTGGTACTTACCTGTATTATAGTGTAGTATATTATTGCTTTTTGCTGAGTACTTCCATTCTTGTGTGCACTGACGTGACAGTGAGCTGCTGTTCCAAAGAGTTTCCCCTCGGGGATCAATAAAGTATTTCTGATTCTGATTCTGAGAGTCTGGAGGCCGTCAGCTTCGTGTGGGCAGCAGGGGCATGATTATTTCTGATTTAATAGAAGCTTTGGTACACTTGGAGAACAAGTACAGACAGTTAAACGCCGGGTCTCTCAGGTCTGTGTTGGGTCTGCTTTTATCCTCCTGATCCACATGTGGATCCTGAATGTGTCTCTGGAGACGGACTTCATTTAATGATCTCAGAAGATGAGAAGAATCTGCTGTTGTTGCATTCTTTCTCTTTCACTGTGTTAAAATCGAACCTCTCTGTCTGTCTGTAGGCCCAGTTAAAGCTCCTCTTCTTGGTTCTGGTTTTCACACCAGTGTGGGGAAAGAGTCCAGAGCCCAGACCCTACAGGGCGGTAAGTACCTTCATCATCATCATCAGTAGGGATGCACCAAATCTGATTTCACACTACATACAGTTTCTTCATTGGTGTCATTATAGACACATTCATTCAGTCTCAGTGAGCTTCTGCCCTCATGGTACCTTCATAAACCTGATCCCAGATCAGTTCCACACGAACTGTGAGGCCTGTCCAGACTGTTGTTTGTGTCCAGACATCACCTGTCTGCATGGGTTGCTGTGGTAACGACGCATGCTGGAGACGCAGCTTTCCTACATGGAAGCGTGAGAGATGGAGATCCATCTTCTCGCCTTCGCGCTGTCAAGACTCCTCCGTTTGGGGTGAACTGCCCCTTTAAATGTCGCACGATATTTGCTGCGCGCAGCCTCTCTGATCACTAAACTAAATCGTTACAGAAATCACTCGTACATCAATACAACACAAAGAAATCCCCTGGAAAGCTGCGCTGCTCGATCAGCTCCGAGCCGATCCACGCGTCAGTAGCAGCCACACCTTAGAAGTCCAGAGTGCAGCTTGTTCTTCATGTGCAGGCGTTTGTTCAACAGGTGACAGGCTACAGACAGAAAACACTGCTGTTCAGAGATAACTGTGTGCAGACAAACGCCATCACGAGTCTCTATAGCTGATCAGCTGTGATCAGAAACAGACGTCGCGTCACAGGAAAGGACGTCTCATTGCTCTTAAAACGCGTCCTCCTTTCCTTGCGTCTCCTGCAGCTCCAGTGGGAGGGACTAAGACCAAGTGGGGGAAACGGGGATGCACACGATGAAAACATGTTAGTTGTTAAGGTCTTCTGTGAGACTCTGAACGCAGTCTGACCTACAGAAGCCCACAGAGGACGTGAGGGCTCTGATCCAGTTTTCTTCCACACGTTTACCTCTTTAATGTTTGAATCCCATAAGTGAAAGAGATAGCTTCACTCCAATAAACAGAACTGATGAGCTGTGTTTGTCTCCAGGCAAGCGTCAGATCCAGCAGCTGGGCAGCCAGCTGCAGCTCAACCAGCACTGTTTGGACACGGCCTTCAACTTCTTCAAGATGGTCGTGAGTAAACACCTGACGCGAGGACGCAAGACAGAGCACGTCATCGCAGCATGCCTCTACCTGGTGTGTCGTACCGAGGGGACGCCACGTATCCTAGCAACACACACTGACATACTGTGTGCGATTTTATCTTTGTCATGTTGTCAGTCTGGACCTCACTGTGACCTTTGACCTCCAGAAGTTCTGCTGCTTTTCCTGAACTGTGTTTCAGACATGTTGCTGGACCTGAGTGACCTCCTGCAGGTACGACTGACCTCAGACCAGCAGAGACCTGCTCTCTCAGTAGACTCAGCACAGTTATAAATCTTTAGTTTTGTGTGTTCAGGTGAACGTTTACATCCTGGGAAAAACCTTCCTGCTGTTGGCTCGTGAGCTCTGCATCAATGCTCCCGCCATTGGTGAGAACTTTTATTAACTTTCTTTACTTGAAAACTAAACTTTACTTAAACTGTCAGACGGCAAAATATTTCCAGAACAAGTCTGAATTCAAGTGTGAGGTATTCACATGAAACCAAGCAGGTAGTTAAGGTTAGACAGGTGCATTTACAGAACTACATTTCCCAAGAACCACTCATCTATAAGGTCGTCACAGTTTTACAGGCTCAGGCAGTAAAATCCTGGTCTTTAGTAACATCTAGTGGCAGTTTTAGGAAACTACAACATCAAACTTTGTCCAAAAACGTCTGTCATTAATCAACTTCACCCCAAAAGAAGCAGCAACAGGAGTTTACTTTCAGTTACTTTAATTCAATTCATTTCAATTCAATTCAATTTTATTTCTATAGCCCAGTATCACAAATCACATTTGCCTCAAAGGGCTTCACAGTCTGTAACATACGACACCCTCTGTCCTTAGACCCTCGATTCGATTAAGGAAAAATTACCCAAAAAAAACCCTTTTAACAGGGGAAAAAAATGATAGAAACCTCAGGAAGAGCAACAGAGGAGGGATCCCTCTCCCAGGACGGACAGACATGCAATAGATGTCGTAAGTACAGAATAGATTTATAGCATCAAAACTATAACATATACAGCCATGATGGCAAAATTGTTGTATATATATATATATTATGTTAGAAATGTTTAGGTGGTAAAACATAAGGGAAGATGACGGGTCCAGACGGACAACCGAGCAGCTCCAGGTGGAGCCCAACGAGCAGGACCCGAGCCACTCGTCCCCTGCACCATAGACACAGCAGCACTGCCCCAGCAGGTTGCCATAGTAACAGATCCAGATACATCTCCAGACACTGAAATACCTGCTGAAAGTGACACTAAGAAAGAAGAGACGGACGACAAAACACAAAACTCCGGGAGAGGGAAGAAGTCAAGTTAGTGACATGCATCTATGGGATGAGAATGCATACGGATGGAGAGGAGGACAGAGGTGAAGAGAGAGCGGTGCATCATGGGAAGTTCCCCGACAGTCTAAGCCTATAGCAGCATAACTAAGGGATGGTTCAGGACTCTCCTGAGCCAGCCCTAACTATAAGCTTTGTCAAA
>CM022481.1:27729835-27740049 GCA_011952105.1 Coreoperca whiteheadi | reverse complement strand
TAACAATCTTACTGTATTTACGTTTGTCTTTAGCCAGCAGTTTCAAATATGATTCACCAGAGGGTGTGTTCCAACTACAGGGGGATCACACTCCTCAGCTTCCCCAGAAAAGTCTATGCCAGGGTACTGGAGAGGAGAATTCGGCCGATAGTCGAACCTCGGATTCAGGAGGAACAATGCGGTTTTCGTCCCGGTAGTGGAACACTGGACCATCTCTATACCCTCGCCAGGTTGCTGTAGGGTTCAGGGAGTTTGCCCAACCAGTCCACATGTGTTTTGTGGATCTGAAGAAGGCATTCGACTGTGTCCCTCGCGGCGACCTGTGGGGGGTGCTCTGGGAGTCAGGGGTTCGGGGCCCTCTGCTAAGGGCTGTCCGGTCCCTATATGACCGGAGCAGGAGTTTGGTTCGCATTGCCGGCAGTAAGTCAGATCTATTCCCGGTGCATGTTGGACTCTGGCAGGGCTGCCCTTTATCACCGGTCCTGTTCATTATTTATATGGACAGGATTTTTAGGACCACAGGATTTCATCTCTGCTTTTTGCAGATGATGTTGTCCTGTTGGCTTCATCAAATCAGGACTTTCAGCGTGCACTGGGACGGTTTGCAGTCTGAGGCCATGGTTCTCAGCCGGAAAAGGGTGGCTTGTCCACTTCAGGTTGGTGGAGAGCTCCTGCCTCAAGTGGAGGAGTTTCAGTATCTTGGGGTCTTGTTCACGAGTGAGGGAAGGACGGAGCGGGAGATTGACAGGCGGATCGGTGCATCCTCTGCAGTGATGCGGTCGATGTACCGGCCTGTCGTGGTGAAGAAGGAGCTGAGCTGCAAGGCGAAGCTCTCTATTTACTGGTCGATCTACGTTCCTCCTCTCACCTGTGGTCATGAGCTTTGGGTCGTGACCGAAAGGACAAGATCCCGGATACAGGCGGCCGAAATTAGGGCGGCTGGGCGCTCCCTTAGAGACAGGGTGAGGAGCTCAGTCACTCGGGAGGAGCTCAGAGTGGAGCCGCTGCTCCTCCACATCGAGAGGAGTCAGCCGAGGGGGCTCGGGCATCTGTCCCGGACGCCTCCCTGGGGAGGTGTTCCGGGCATGTCCAACTGGGAGGAGGCCCCGGGGAAGACCTAGGACACGCTGGAGGGACTATGTCTCTCGGCTGGCCTGGGAATGCCTCAGTATTCCCTCGGAAGAGCTGGAGGAAGTGTCTGGGGAGAGGGAAGTCTGGGTGTCTCTGCTTAGACTGCTGCCCCCGCGACCCGGCCCCGGATAAGAGGAGGAAGAAGATGGATTGATATTATAGTATACTGAACTGTAGTGTTACCATCATGTTGCTTCCTTTTATCTACCTTATATTCAAAAGAAGCATCCCAACATACACGAAGTCAGTACAATCCACAGAATACGAAACTCAACACGCTACAACAAAACATTTGAAAGTAGAATAACAAACTAAAGGAATTACAGTAAAAAAGATGACATTCACATGCATACACATGAACACATGAACCTGTCACCTGCAGCCAACAGCAGTTCACACGATTAATTCAGGATCATGCTTGTTTAGTCTTCATTTAAAGTATATTTATTATTCATTCATCAGTATAACAGAGTCGTGTCAGACTTTATATTTTTAACAGAAATCATGTTTTCAGTCATTTCCTGGTCGTACTGCAGAACAACACTTCCTGCTGTTTTTTTACAATAAAAGCCTACCTATACAGGGATGGCTGCAAGGCCGTTAATGTGAAAATGATGGAGGAAGTGTGGAGTGGTAGTTTAACTCTGTTTGTGACTCATTAGTGGAAATAAAGTTCATACTGAATGTATCAAGACAAAAGATAACGTGCAGAAAGAGTTTGTATCAAAGGAAATAAACTATCAGACAGTTTATGGTTTGTTACTGGCAGGATACATAATGAACAGAAACATTAAATACTGATTTATTGAAAAGATCTAATGTTGATGGTCAGTTTCTCAGCAAACATCTGTACTGAGAGTCACAGAGATTCAGGGTACGTAGATTTAAATTAGAGGTAATCTGAGATATTCTGCATGTGCAGAACTGAATAAAAGTTCCATGAGGGAGCGTCGCTCATTCCCCCTCTGAGGCTTTACACTTTTATTAACTGATGTTGTTTAGGACTCCTGTAATTTCATTTTATTCATTCTTTGTTGGTTGTCTGATTATGTTTCTTGTTCTCTGGTGTTCTCAGTCTCAGTGAGACTACCTGATTAAGTAAAGTTTAATTTAAATAACATTTGGATTAAATAAAGCTTGAATAAAATCTTATAATTTAATAAACTTTTAAATTAAAGTTTTAAATCAATGAATTTTAAATTTAAATAAAAAAATTTAAATTTTAAATTAACAGTTTGAATTCTGTGTTTCCAGCCAAAGAAGTCCAAGAAGAAGAAGGAGCAGATCCAGGCGTCCACGGCGGGCGAGGCCATCGAGAGGATGTTGGAGAAGAAGAAGATCTCCAGTAAAATCAACTACGACGTTCTCAGAGACCTGAACAGCAGAGGGACAGGGAGTGGGGGGGGCAGCAGTCCCAGCCGAGCCTCCTCTGACCCCCCCGAAACGAACGCCGCCGGTGCCACACGGAAACGACTCAACCGCCGCCGCAAGAAGACCAGCGATGCTAACCGTGATCTCGCTGCTAACGCTAGCATCATGGGGAAGAGGTACCATCAATCAAGTAATCTATATAGGATCTCTAATCTATACATGATCAATAATCTATATATGATCTCTAATCTATACATGATCAATAATCTATATAGGATCTCTAATCTATACATGATCAATAATCTATATAGGATCTCTAATCTATACATGATCTATAATCTATACATGATCTATAATCTATACATGATCAATAATCTATATAGGATCTCTAATCTATACATGATCAATCATCTATATATGATCTATAATCTATACATGATCAATAATCTATATAGGATCTCTAATCTATACATGATCAATAATCTATATATGATCTATAATCTATATATGATCTATAATCTATATAGGATCTCTAATCTAATCTATATATGATCTATAATCTATACATGATCAATAATCTAGATATGATCTATAATCTATACATGATCAATAATCTATATATAATCTCTAATCTATATACAGTCGATGATATATATGATCTACAATATACTGTATATTATCTAATCTATACATGATCAATAATATGTATATATGATTGATGATCTATATATAATCTCTAATCTATATACAGTCGATGATATATATGATCTACAATATACTGTATATTATCTAATCTATACATGATCAATATTATTTATTCAACTAATAATCGATTAGTCGATCAAAGAAAATTAATCTGAAATATTTTGTAATCGATGGTTATTTTTATTTCTTAATGATTCCGATGTTTTATAGACCAAACAATTAATCGATTATTGGAGAAACTAATCAACGATAACAGATAAATCGATAACAAAAATAATTGAGTTTTTGTTTTCTACTTTTGTTGCAGGGTCCGCCTCCTATTATCGTCCACATCAAAGAAGAAGAAGACAGCCGTCCACGTGAGCGACCACACCTGATATAACTATATATGTATATACACGTGTGTGTATATCTATATATTGATATATATACACATACACATACACACATATACATACATACATTCATACATGTGAACATACCTATATATGTATATAGATATATATATATATATATGTAGATATATACGTGTGTGTGTGTATAAATACATATATATTATTTTTCACCTGTTAGGCAGAAAACTCCGTCGCCATGACGACAGACACAACAAGAGAGGCTACAGAGACTCCGAACCCTGAACCAGACACCAGCTCCACCCCTGCTGCTCCTGCTGCTGTGGAGGGGGAGGAGGGGGAGGGGAGGGGGAGGAGGAGGAGGAGGAGGAACAGGAAGAGGGGGAGGAAGAGGAAGAGGAGGTGGAGGTGGAGGAGGAGGAGGAGGAGGAGGAGTGTGTCAGCGCTCT
This sequence comes from Coreoperca whiteheadi, assembly GCA_011952105.1. Lineage (NCBI taxonomy): Eukaryota > Metazoa > Chordata > Actinopteri > Centrarchiformes > Sinipercidae > Coreoperca > Coreoperca whiteheadi. The sequence goes on along the minus strand of CM022481.1, from coordinate 27,736,040 downwards.
GCAGCTCGTAGAAGGTCAGTCCAGGCTTTTATTCTGAAGGAGACACGGGATTAATGTGAGATTAAATTTAGAAAGTAAGTGACATCAGAGTTCAGCTCCGCCTGCTGCCACCTGAACAGGTGGATGAAACACCGGAGCAGGTGACTGTCTGTTCACCTGTAGTGATGTCACAAGTTCTACGTGAGCTTTAATGAACACTGACTTCCTGTTTACAAAATAACAGTTGTTTCATTGATAATTATGAGTATTTAGAGTTTTACTCTCTGACAGTCAGCTGTAGTATTTACAGGCCTGTCACTTTAATGTATTTTAACGGATTTGGGTAAACTTTATTGATACAGACCAACATCACAACTCTTCATCATTACAGCCTCGATTCAGTTTCAGGAACCCAAGACGTCCAATAAAATCATTCAACCCCATAAAACGTGTCTCTAATTGTGTTCCAGATTACGGCTGTGAGGCGGAGGAGGAGGAAGTCTTCTAGCTCCGTCCTGTCGACCTTTGACCTCCAGTGAATAAACTCTCCGTCCGGTCAGACTGAGGCAGCTCCACTTAGACGGCTCAATGTTACAGAAATCGATAACCAATATCAGTGATCAACTGAACAAGCTGAATAATCACTGAGAAAAAGCATCACTGCACTTTGGATTTTGATGCTTTTATTTTGAATTTACATGAAATTTTGTTCATTTTTTACTTTTCAGTTGAATTTCTTTTTAATTCCTTCTCTGATTGATTGCTGATCATTTTAACAGATTTTATAACATCGAGCCTCTCGTGTTCATATTGTAAAGAGAAGTCGTAGCTTTTAGATGTTTGTGTATTTTTATATTGATCGGGTTTGTAACAATGTAAATATGAAGATTCACATTCCTCTAAAATATCCAGGAATTCTTTTCTACTTTAAATGTCACAAATCAGCTGTTTGTGTATTTTTGCTGTAAATGATGTGTACTTTGTCTACTTTTACAGTGAACTTTGTGTGTGTTGTTTTCTGTTGAAATGTATAAAGGGACGGAAATAATAATGAACTGAAAAAAGAAAACAACAACAACAACAACATTCCCGCAGAGAATAAAGAAACTGAAAGAGGAAATAAAATTCTATCGTCTGTTCCTGAAAGCAGGTTTAACTCTGAGGAGAGGGAAACCGAGGTAACCTAGTCTCCGGGTCAGTTACCACGGTAACCCAGCCTGCTCGCTCCCTGAGCTCCTCCGTGTCTCAGAGTCAGACTCGCTGTTTCATTTGTCAGTCAGTCAGTTAGCCGAGGTTCGCTGTCAGAACGTCCGTTTGTTACTCTGGACTGTCTGAAGTTACCACTTAAATACTAATGTATGAAACTTGCCACCATATAGCATTTATTTAATGTTGGTCTATCAATTCAATTCAGTTTTATTTCTACAGCCCAACATCACAAATCACAATCTGCCTCAAAGGGCTTCACAGTCTGTAACATACGACCCCCTCTGTCCTCAGACCCTCGATTCAAATAAGGAAAAACTACCCAAAAAACCCTTTAACAGGGGAACAATGAACTAAAGCTCAGGAGCAGCAGAGGAGGGATCCCTCTCAGGACGGACAGACAGGAAGTAGATGTCGTGTGTTCAGAATAGATTCGCAGCAGAAGATCAGAGTATCTACAGTTATAATGACAACATGTAGGCTGTAAAACATCAGTAAAGAGGATGGGTGCAGAAATCATAGCACATATAAATATGATGGAAAATGTAGAATGGAAGATACGTGATGTGAAATTTTAATCAAAATATGCTTCCCATATTCTTACACTTACCTGTGTCTCTAATCAAAAAACAGAAATGAAGACTTAAATACTGAGAGTTATACCTTTATGGGATGTACACAACTGGAAATGGGACAGGCGCTGATTAACAGGCTGCTTTGTAATGTTTCTTTGCAAAAGCATCACAAATAAAGAACCTGTCGAGCGAATCGTGAACGGAAGGATTGTTTGCTGCCTTTTCATCTCTGCTAGCTACCGTTGGCTAGCTACAGACTGGCGATCAAAGGCTACCGGCAGCTACAGACAACTTTTAAGGTGGAATTGTTTCTTACCGGTTTCTCAGTGCATGAGTTGATGCTGTGAATCAATCAACACACCTTGAATTTGAACCCCTGCAATGAAACGCCATGTTGTTTTTCTGTCTCCTTGTTAAAGTGTCCAAGTGAAACAAGTGCACTCGCGATTCAGTCTAATCCACCTGCCACATGCCAGGTAAATTGAGCAAATTCACCTGCATTTGGAGGGTGGCGGGTGCTTATTTCCAACCCACAGATCCAGAGTCTGCAGCTCCGGAGGCAGAAATACCTGCTGAAAGTGACAGTAAGAGAGAAGAGACGGATGACAAAGCACAAAACTACAGGAGAGAGAAGAAGTCAAGTTAGTAACATGCATTTTTGGGATAAGAATGCATATGGAGGGAGAGGAGGACAGAGGTGCATCATGGGAAGTCCCCCGGCAGTCTAGGCCTATAGCAGCTTAACTAAGGGATGGTTCAGGTTCACCTATTAGCTTCATCTTCTTTTATCAATAAAAACTGACCTGACAGTGTTTTAATTAACAGCAGTGAAAAAGTAAGTCAAAGAAGCAACACCACAATGTAGAAATACACTCCTGCATTCAAAATGTTACCAAAAGTAAAAGTACTCTTTAAACAGAATAATATATTATTAGATAATTACTTACTTTAATACTTTAATGTTGCAGCTGGTAAAGATGGAGCTGATTTTAATGACTATATTATGCTGAGTAGATTGAACTCAAGAAGTTTTTTAAACTGTTTCTGTGAGGTTGTGGTTTTGGGTTGAGTTGGGTGTTTTCTGTGTTCTTTGAAGGTTCTGTGATGGTTCCGTCAGGGTTGGAGGTTATGTGCTGTGGAGTTCCTGTTTTATTTTTGAAGATGTGGGTTCTGTCTGGGTTTTTGGGTCAGGTTTGTTATTTCCTGTTTTATTTTGTAATTTGTCTGTTCCCTCATGCATCTGTCAGTTTTGCTTCCTGTCTGTGGTCGCCCTGATTGTTTCCAACTGTGTCATCGTGTTCACCTGTGTCTCTACCTGCGGGGTTTTAAGTTGTGCTTTTTCTCTGTTCGTGATCATCGTCGCTGTGCGGTTCAGTCTGCATGTTAGTTTGGAGTTATACCTGCCTGCTGGTCCACCAAGAGGCAATAAATCTCACTCCTTATCCTGAAACCTCTGTCTGCATTTGGGTCCTTTTCCCTTTTGCCAGTTTGAATTAGTCTTTGCTGAATCAATATTATCAGTATCAGCCTGTTTTTACATGAGTACTGTATTTACATCACACAATATACAATGAAATAACATTCGATTTGAATTATTGCACATTTTATAATCAGAAGACTTCATGGTGATATTCAGTTTTTAGCAATACTTAATTTACAACTGAAGGACATTTATGTTTTTGCTTCTTTGTTTGGTGTTAATTTACATCCGTCAGCCCTCTAAATAACTAAATACAAACGTAGAATTAATAAACCACAAACAGTCATGTATCCTTCCTGTAAAGAAACCACCTGAACGGGTTGTGTCAGCTGCAGTGCACCATGGGAAAAACCCTTCAAACAGCTTAGGTTCATCTAATGTTTCAACAAGATGTTTCAGCTCAAATGTGTTTAAATGCAGTCGAGAAGATAAATAATGTTGTGATGTTGCTGGAAAGAGTCTACGCTGCAGATCAGCCACTCTGAAGTTCGCGAACTTGTTATATCATATTTTATTTTTGCTGCTTTGACATTCTTCTTCAGTAATCTTGACTCGGATTGGTCCAGAGCAGCCTGCTGTAGTCCTATTGACAGCAAGACGAACAGAGAGAGCATCTGTCCAATCATCTACTCACACACTGATCAGTCCAATCAAACTTTAAAGGAACAGTCCAACTAATTATTTTGTTCAGTTGCTCCGTTTTTTCACGACTACTTTTCTTCCCCCTGCTTCCAGTCTTTATGCTAAGCTAGGCTAACTGTGTCCTAGACCTATCTCTGTATTCAGATGTTGGACTGTTCCTTTACGCAGGTTTATCTCATGCCGACATGTCAGCAGCTCACTGAGGACACACTCAGTCAGCCCGTCGGACGAGCTCCAGGGTTCAGTATCTCAGAGTCTCTCAGTATCCGAAGGTCTGTTTGATGCCCTGGAAGTAGAACCGGGTCCAGCCCTCCCTGGTGGAGTCCTCCTCCCCTGCAGGGACTCCTTGACACTCCATCCTCATCTCCGTGTTGTGTCCTCGGTCCTCCAGCTGCAGACTGACGGTGGCGTAGTGCTCTGATGGAGAGACGTCCACAAACAAAGCTCAGATGTCAGAGTGTCTGAACGCAGCAGCAGAGAACGTTCTGTACATCGTGACATCATCACAGGAAGACGTACCGCTGGGCCACGTCCTAAACCGCCACCTCATCTCGATCCTCTGGTCTGGCACCTGCGGGGAGGGGCAGCAGTCTGGTTACCATGGTGATGTTACAACTCACCACTGACTGGCTGAGCAGCTGTGACCTCACCAGCTGTGTGAACTCTCCGCTGATGCTCCCGTCCAACATCTGGAACCTCCCTCCACGACGCCCGTCCACCACCGCCGCCGAGCGCGTAAACGCCTGCACAAACTACAGAGACACAGTTAGCTGCAGTACTACGACAATACTACAGTACTACTACCTAGTACTGTAGCTGGCCAAACTACAGGCCATCCTGGACAGTGTCTCCCGCCCGCTCCATGACGTGCTGGTCAAGCAAAGGAGTACCTGCAGCGGAAGACTCATCCTCCCAGAATGCACCACAGAGCGCCACAGGAAGTCCTTCCTGCCTGTGGCCATCAAACTCTATAACTCCTCCCTCTGAGTGTTAGTCGATATGAGTCTGAGTCACTAAACTGGACACTGACCATGAACATCTCTGCAATACTGGACATCATTTGGGAATATTCGTTGTTAATACTACTGTGCGATACACCTTATTCAGTTTAATTTATTGATATTCATTTATCCTTCTAGTACGGCTGTGCAACATCCTCCGTCCCATTATATTCAATTCAATTCAATTCAATTTTATTTATATAGCCCATTATCACAAATCACATTTGCCTCAAAGGGCTTCACAGTCTGTAACATATGACACCCTCTGTCCTCAGACCCTCGATTCGATTAAGGAAAAACTACCCAAAAAAACCCTTTTAACAGGGCAAAAAAAACGATAGAAACCTCAGGAAGAGCAACAGAGGAGGGATCCCTCTCCCAGGACGGACAGACATGCAATAGATGTCGTAAGTACAGAATAGATTTATAGCATCAAAACTATAACATATACAGCCATGATGGCAAAATTGTTGTATATATATATATATTATTATGTTAGAAGTGTTTAGGTGGTAAAGCATAAGGGAAGATGATGGGTCCAGACGGACAGCCGAGCAGCTCCAGGTGGAGCCCAACGAGCAGGACCCGAGCCACTCGTCCCCTGCACCATAGACACAGCAGCACTGCCCCAGCAGGTCGCCATAGTAACAGATCCAGATACATCTCCGGACACTGAGATACCTGCTGAAAGTGACACTAAGAAAGAATAGACGGACGACAAAGCACAAAACTCCGGGAGAGGGAAGAAGTCAAGTTAGTGACATGCATTTATGGGATGCGAATGCATACGGATGGAGAGGAGGACAGAGGTGAAGAGAGAGAGGTGCATCATGGGAAGTCCCCCGACAGTCTAGGCCTATAGCAGCATAACTAAGGGATGGTTCAGGACTCTCCTGAGCCAGCCCTAACTATAAGCTTTATCAAAGAGAAAAGTCTTTAGCCTACTCTAAAATGAGGAGATGGTGTCTGCCTCCCGAACCCGAACTGGGATCTGATTCCACAGGAGAGGAGCTTGATAGCTAAAGGCTCTGGCTCCCGTTCTACTGTTGGAGACTCTAGGAACCACAAGAAACCCTGCATTCTGAGAGCGCAGTGTTCTAGTGGGGTGATAAGGTACTATGAGCTCTGTAAGATACGACGGTGCCTGACCATTAAGAGCTTTATAGGTGAGGAGAAGGATTTTAAATTCTATTCTGGATTTCACAGGGAGCCAGTGCAGAGAAGATAATATTGGAGTAATATGATCTCTTTTCCTAGTTCCTGTCAGTACACGTGCTGCAGCGTTCTGAATCAACTGGAGAATTTTAAGTGACTTTTTCGGG
>CM022481.1:27694100-27704100 GCA_011952105.1 Coreoperca whiteheadi | reverse complement strand
TCAACCTGCGTGTGCTAGTGTTACTGACGTACTGCATGCGAGCGGCGTGGCGGGCCACATCAGCTCCTGCGTCCGGGACCGGCGGCCCTGTCCGTCCACGTAGATGCCGAGTTGGCTGAAGCAGAGCAGCAGCTCGTTGGATCCCACCTCCAGGGCGTGCAGGGCGTCCAGAGGCTGCTGGGCCAGGAAGGCCAGCGACGGGTCGGCCGGGCTCACCAGGCTGATGGGGGACGACTCCCCCTGCAGGGCGAGCAGAGCGAAGCCCGCGGGATAACCAACGCACAGCCGCTCCCTCACCATCCCCAACCACTGCACCACACCTGGAGCCTGCACCTCCCACAGCTTCTTATAGTGGGGCTTCGCTCGAGTGATCTCGTAGCACTGGACCTGGAGGTCCACGAGAACACAAGCAGGGCATTAGAACAGAAGCAGGGCGTTAGAACCAGAGCATTAGAACAGAAGCAGGGCGTTAGAACAGAAGCAGGGCATTAGAACAGAAGCAGAACAGAAGCAGAGCATTAGAACAGAAGCAGAGCATTAGAACAGAACCAGAGCATTAGTACAGAAGCAGAGCATTAGAACCAGAAGCAGAGCATTAGAACAGAAGCAGAGCATTAGAACAGAACCAGAGCATTAGAACAAAAGCGGAGCATTAGAACCAGAAGCAGAGCATTAGAACAGAGCATTAGAACAGGAGCAGGGCATTAGAACAGAAGCAGGGCATTAGAACAGGAGCAGGGCATTAGAACAGAAGCAGGTTATTAGAACAGAGCATTAGAACAGAAGCAGGGCATTAGAACAGAAGCAGAGCATTAGAACAGAAGCGGAGCATTAGAACCAGAAGCAGGTTATTAGAACCAGAAGCAGAGCATTAGAACCAGAACTTTAGAACAGAAGCAGAGCATTAGAACAGAAGCAGGTCATTAGAACAGAAGCAGGGGGTGGGGGTGGACCGTCTGTTCTCTTACCTGACGTTTGACAGCAGCCAGCAAGCAGGCCGGGCCTCCGGGTCGGAGCACCCCTGTAGTCAGAGCCTGGCAGCCTTTGGTGTCCGTCAGCTTGGTGTCGAAGACAGACTCGGCGCCCTCCAGCGCCCCCCAGGCGTGAAGGTGAACCTGACGGTTCCGTCCGCAGAGCAGAGCGATGATTTTCTCCTTGGGGATCAAATCGATCTGATAAACCTTCTTACTGTCTGCTGCCCGCACGATCACTGGAGAGAGAGACAGAGTTTAGCCATACGGAACCCATCGGCTGTCATGACGACTTCGCCTCCGGGGGCAATGGGTCTTCCGGTGTTGCGAGCGGATATCCAGATAACGGATATTCATTGTTTCCAGTCCGATTAGCAATCTGGGAACCCATCGACTGCAGATTTACTTTAACAAGCGAGTAAAAAGCTCGTCTTTTGGGTCCCGACACTGATACAAAGCCAAATTGCCGTCAGACTTCGGCCTATGCATGAAACTAAGGCACGCTCATATGCACATATCTGTTAAACGACACGGTGCGTCTGCCTCACCGTCTCGGGTGACCTCAACCACGAACAGTCCGTCTTCTGTTCCCAGGACGATCCTCTCCCGATCTACACAGAAATACATTGAAACAATAAGTTAGAATTAAAGGGTATGAAGGACTCCTCAGAGAAACTGGCACCAGGGCTGGGCGATTTACATCCATATGGTACATATATTAGAATAGTAATTCACGTGAGATGTAGCAGATGGTCATACTCGTCTCCGCTGGGGCGAGTTAGGTGACTTGAGTCAGCCAGAACATGTGTAGATGCAGTATAATAGTTAGTGAAAGTGTTGTTGGCTGCCACAGAAGAGACATTTAAAGTCCCTGTTTATGTCACGTTACTACGGCGTCTTCTAGTCCAGACCAGCTAACTAGCTAGTTAGCAGCTCACTTTCGGTGCTAGTTATTCTATTTGACTTTGGCCTGATTGGAAGCTGCTAGCCAGCTGCTCACAGTCTGGACCAACTCCGCTGTGAAGAGTGGACGACGGCGTGGCAGCAAACACAACACAGCCGTCCACCAACTCTTACGCTGCATCGACACACTGAGGTACCGCGAGGGAGCGGCTCACTTTCACGACGCCGCTGGTGAGCGTTTATCGCAGCAGAGCCTGGAAACCGAGACATTATTTAGAAGCGATACCGCCCGGCCCTAACTTGCGCCTTAAAACGACCAGAAAACCATCAAACCAGACATGAATGAGACTAACACCTACTGTAAAGACTGTATTATCTGAAATTCCCCTGCCAAAGCCGTCCTGAGGACCCCCAAACCCTCACTCCCCAACAGCCTCTCTAAACCTGGCAAAGCTTCCCTAACACAGCCACACGTTTACGAAGTGGAAAACTAGGACCCGAGGAGTCCTGCGCTCTGGCGGCAGAGCTTGTCACTGACCGAGCACAGCGGCAGACAGCGCCGTCTTGATGATGGGCAGCGAGGCGTCATAGGCCTCGTGCAAGACGTGGACCTGTTGGTTCTTCAGCAGGTTCTTGGTCAGGATGCTCTGGAGACTCTCCAGGATCCTGACCCACTTCCTCTTCTCCACTTCGCTCTCGGCCAGCACCAGCAGAGACACGGCGGAGAGCTGCGAGATCAGCTGTGAGGACGTGACCTGATCAGAAACATGGAGGTATGAAGCCACAGTGGAATTCTAACCTCAGTAGATCAGAAAACCTTCTCTCAAGAGGTAAAACGTGGTTATTCTTGAAGCAGTCACGCACCCGTTACACTTTTAAAACTGTGTACTGTAACACTTCCTGTTGTAGGGTTTGGTAATTATTAACTGTGTATTCGTGAAATGAACCAGCAGTTTTACTTTGTTATACTGTCTGTATGAAATCATTGACTGTTCTCTGTAAGTGGCATCAGGAACTGTGGTATGAAAGGGTTGCAGCCTCTTAGCACACTGATGAAACGCTCACTTGACTCTGGATTTTAGGAGTAAAGATTGTTGAGAGTGCAGATTTGATTGTAAATGTTGTTGTAATAGGACTACAGAGCAGCTACTGAGCTATGATCTGCTACAAGCATCTTTGCTCAGGCTTGATGTACTTTGGCGTAGAGCGGTCGGGGTTCTCCTACCCTGAAGATGCATGGGATGTCCTTCCTGGTGGCGTGGATCACATCTGACGCCAGGACGGAGCTGACGGAGAACTCCTCATCTCTGCAACACACAGGAACATGTTTCCCGTGTGAATATACTACGCATACATCTTTTCAATCCAGCCACACTTTCATAAGGCTCCTCAAACCTACGTAACCCCCGCGACCATAGGTGTCCCCTGACCGTGTCCTTGTCTGAACGAGGACAACAAAGAATCCATCAATCTCCTCAGGGCTCCACGAAGCTCTTCCAGGACCAGAACTGTTTTACCCCAAATATCCCTCTTCAAAGACCCTGTCCCCAGACTGCCGGCTCTGCGAGCACAGGGACGGGTGTTACCTGAGATCCAGCACCAGGCTGGCCGCCACCCCGGGCTGGGTGGACTTTCCCTCTGGGATGTCGTACAGAAACAGTTTACAATCAGAAACCACGGCGAACGCTCGCTGCCAGCCCTTCTTCACCCCGCTGGGCTTCGGGATCTGACAGAAAGACAACAGCATGTGGGTCCGGTGCAGTGGAACTGCAGTACAGGTACTGTCAGTACTGCATCAGTACTTCCTCACTTACCCTGACGTAGCCCTTGTAGGCGGTGCCGATGCCTCTCTGGACATCAATGCCCTGTGGCCTCTTGGCCTGCTCTGCTGGGATTGGACAGACTAGGGGGGCGTGGTCTTTACAGGAAACATGGCAGATGAAGGAACACACTAAAGAGACAGACAGAGAGGAACCATATATATATATACACAGATGGGTGCAGCATGCAGGGTTATACGGCGTCAGGCCGCCACGAGCCTCCAGAGCAGCGTCAGGGGGACCAACGCCGTCCGTCCACAGGACGTCCCCTCCTTTATTTAACCAGGCGGTCTCCCTGAGAGCAGACACACCTGAGGACTCGCTGCAGGACAGACAGACGTCTCCACAGAGACCTGAAGGAGGCGGTGTGACGCAGGGGGGAGGGGGTCGCCTCACCGCCCTTCTGACCTGGAGGTCAGTGTGACTGTTGTACCTTCGCAGGCGTATCCCTGCCTGAGGAGTCCCACCATCAGCGAGGTGCAGTGTGTGCACTGGGTCGGGCTGGAGAACGTCTTGATGCTCAGCTGGTGAGCTTTGGGCTGGAAACACACACAGGATGTTTTATTGTGAAACGTCACCAAAGCAAAAGCTCATTTTGAAAAGTAAAGCGGTTTAAAAACTGACGGGTAAAGATTCAGAATATTAAATATTGAAGTCACATTGGCAGTGCTGAGAGTTTAGTTAACGAGAGCGCCGCTTCGAAGGCCTTGTTCAGGCTGCCGGCACAAGTCCCTCCTGCGGCACAGCCACACGGAGTCTTGAAACTGGATCCAAGCCACATTTGGAGGCAGTTTGAAACGAGAGCCCGATCAGATTTGTCTCAGTCCGGACGCTCAAATCGGATTTCAAAGTGTGTTCTGGATGCACCGCTCTCTCTTCCCCTCTGTCCTCCTCTCCATCCGTATGCATTCCCATCCCCGTTACTAACTTGACTTCTTCCCTCTCCCGGAGTTTTGTGCTTTGTCGTCCGTCTCTTCTCTCTTACTGTCACTTTCAGCAGGTATTTTAGTGTCCGGAGATGTATCTGGATCGGTTACTATGGCGACCTGCTGGGGCAGTGCTGCTGTGTCTCTGGTGCAGGGGACGAGTGGCTCGGGTCCTGCTCGTTGGGCTCCACCTGGAGCTGCTCATCTTCCCTTATGTTTTACATCCCACACTTTTCAACATAATTACATATATATACACAACAATTTTGCCATTGCCATCATAACTGTATATGTTATGATTTTCTGCTCTGAATCTATTCTGTACTTTCAACATCTATTGCATGTCTGGCCGTCCTGGGAGAGGGATCCCTCCTCTGTTGCTCTCCCTGAGCTTTCTATCATTTTCCCCCTGTTAAAAGGGTTTTTTGGGTAACTTTTCGTTATTCAGATCGAGGGTCTAAGGACAGAGGGGGTCGTATGTTACAGATTGTGAAGCCCTTGGAGGCAAATGTGATTTGTGATACTGAGCTGTAGAAATAAAATTGAATTGAACTGAATTCTGCGGCGCAACAACGCGACGCACAAGATGTGAAATCCAGAGTGACGGAGGAGCGTCGGAGCGGCTGAGCAGAGCCCTTTGACGTATGTACACGCGTGTGTTAACTGAATCGGCGTGAGGGCGCGAAGACGGATCTCCAGCTCTCACGCTTCCATGTTGGAAGCTCCAGCGTGCGTCGTTACCACAGCAACCATGCAGACAGGAGATGGACACACAAACAACAGTGTGGGCAGGCTGAACACAGCCGCGTTAACGCCACGCATCTCTCCGGACTGTGGAGTGTGGAAATCTGATTGTTATTCCCACCCCCTACAGGTGACGCCCCCCTGGGCAAACAGTGGCGTACCTTTGGTGTGGTCAGTGACAAGCTCTGGCAGGTGGGGGAGGGGCTCGCTGGGACTGACACCGCTTTCACTTCCTGTTGACACACACAGGACAGGACTCAGGACAGGTAGGGGACACTGTCATGAAGGCAGAACTACAGACGTGTCTGTGACTCACCTCATGTCCGGAGGGGGCGGAGGGTGAGGGGGGCATGGTCTCTGATTTTTGGGGGGTGGGGTCTATGTCTGTGGTCTGCAGGTCGAAGAGAAGAAAGGAGGTCAACACATCTGACAGTCTGACTGTCCCTGTCTGTCAGGAGGGGGCTGAAGGTCAGTGATTTTAACCCCCCCGTAATAATTACACAGTGACCTCCTGCTCCTCTGTGAACCCTCCTCTGCTGCCTGTTTGGAACCTACTTCAATGCAAATAAATGTAGTACTACTGTAGTAGTATCACTGTAGTAGTATCACTGTAGTAGTACTGTAGTAGTATCAGACAGACAGGCAGACAGGAGCGACAGACAGGTGAGACAGACAGACAGGTGACTCACTCTGAAGGTCAGGTCGGGAGCCAGAGGAGACGTGTTGAAATATTCAAAGATGGAGTCCTGGAAGTCTGGGAGCTTCAGACCTGCGGAGACACAAAAGGCCGGTTAACGTCTCCGCTGGTTCAGACATCAGACTTGATTAGAGATGATAAAATAGTCTTGAAGTGGCTGCTGTTTATTAAGTTATTTTGTATTTAATAGTGACAGGAAACGTGGGGGAGAGAGAGAAGGGAACGCCATGCAGCAAAGGTCATGGGGCGGACTCGAACCCGAACCACTGCGGGGGGCAGCTCTACTGAGTGAGCTATCTCGCCTTGAAGAGTCTTTAACTGAAGGACATTTCATTGAATCCAGTTATTTATGTGTTGTCAGCCCCAACACTGTGAGTCTAACGGACCGTAGTCAGGTGGTGCGAGCTAAATAAACCTGGGTGTCGTCTTCAGGATGGATCCAGTGCAGGTGCAGGAATAACAGAGGCCCATGAATTGAACCCTGAGGGACTCCGGGTGGTCTCACCATTTTTTTTAAGTATATTTTTTGGGCTTTTCTCGCCTTTATTGACAGCTGAAGAGACAGGAAATGCGGGGGATAGAGAGGGGGGGTGACATGCAGCAAATCGCTGAGGTGAGGACTGTAGCCTCGTACGTGAGCGAGCTAACCGGGTGGTCTCACCTTTGTCAGAGCGAGAGCGACACTCCTCCATGTCTTTCTTCAGACCCTCCATCTGCTCCCCCATCTCTCGACTCTTCTCCTCTGACTCCTTTAGCTTACTGCAGACAGATAGACAAACAGGTGAGGAGAGAGTCAGGTAAGGAGAGAGAGACAGGTAAGGCTTTTCTCTGTGTGACCTCCGACCTCTCCAGGTTGATGTTGGCAGCCTTGACTTTGCGCAGCTCCTCCTGAACCAGCTGTTTGGCTCTGATCTCAGCATCCAGAGCCGACTGAAGCTCCAGACGAGCCGACATGTCCAACTTCTGACTGCGACGCACCTTCCACAGGGGGTCCTGGGGGGGTAAAGGACAGGACAAGCACAGGTGGGAGGACAGGGAGACAGACGGAGACAGCGTCAGCTTATACGCCACCAACAGCCCGTGAACACACAGCGGCATCTGATCCTGTGTGACCTCCTGATGAATGATGGAAAATCCATCCAAAGCATTCACCCATTCACACACCGATGGCAGCGAGCGACCGCGCAGGGTGCTGGTCTGACCACCGGGAACGTGTGGCCAGGAGCTTCCTGAGCTGCCCAGGATGTCACGGGTGTTGCTGCTCAGTGACGTTTCTGTCTTGACCTTCATCATCAGGCAAAAGGTTCGTGGCGAAGAGAAGCCATCTTACATACGGAGTGGCTGTAAATCTGCAACCGCTCACAAGTGCAACAGGAAGGCTCCAATCCCAAACATCAATTTACTCTGAAAGAGTCTCCGATATCAAACCCTAACCCCGAAATCCATGCCTCCGTTAAGTAACAATTAAATACTCCCTCTGAATTAGGTAGAATTATTGATATAATTTATCATAAATACATTGTTACGGCGGTTCATGGGTGTAGCCCATTGTGGCTCTATTATGAGTGACAGATATGCAAGCAAATAGCCATGCAAGCTTCTTAGGCCCCGCCCATAACAAGTGAATCCCGATTGGCTGGAAGCAGTGACTGACACACTCACCCTCCTGTCTCCATCAATAGGAGGCCAGGGCTTCTTAGGAGGCGTGGCCACTCCTGACTCAGGCTAAGACAGCAGATTAAGAGAAACATCAACACACAGCACCACACACTGATACTACGGACAGAAGAGACAAAGGTACAGGTCAGACAATCACAAGCACAGACACATATACAGACAGTGAAGACAGATGAGACGGACTGAAAAACCGAAGGACAGACAGTAAAGACAGAAGTACAGACCGCAGAGACAGAAGTACAGACCGCAGAGACAGAAGTACAGACCGCAGAGACAGAAGTACAGACCGTAGAGACAGAAGTACAGACCGCAAAGACAGAAGTACAGACCGTAAAGACAGAAGTACAGACCGCAGAGACAGAAGTGCAGGCAGTAGAGACAGAAGTACAGACCGTAGAGACAGAAGTACAGACAGTAAAGACAGAAGTACAGACCGCAGAGACAGAGACAGAAGTACAGACCGTAAAGACAGAAGTGCAGACCGTAAAGACAGAAGTGCAGACCGTAAAGACAGAAGTACAGACCGTAAAGACAGAATTACAGACCGTAGAGACAGAAGTGCAGGCAGTAGAGACAGACGTACAGACAGTAAAGACAGAACTACAGACCGTAGAGACAGACGTACAGAAAGTAAAGTACAGACGGTTAGGACAGAAGTGCAGGCAGTACAGACAGAAGTACAGACCGTAGAGACAGAAGTACAGACCGTAAAGACAGACGTACAGAAAGTAAAGTACAGACAGTTAGGACAGAAGTGCAGGCAGTAGAGACAGAAGTACAGACAGAAGTACAGACCGTAGAGACAGAAGTACAGACCGTAAAGACAGACGTACAGAAAGTAAAGTACAGACAGTAAAGACAGAAGTGTAGGCAGTAGAGACAGAAATGCAGGCAGTAGAGACAGAAGTACAGACCGCAGTGACAGAAGTAGAGAAAGAAGTACAGACCGTAAAGAATAGGACTGACTATGGACAGTACAGACAGAAACAACATACAGAACTATAAAGTACAACGGTGTCAGTCACTGTATGTGTGTTAAGGAGGATCCTGTTCCCGATCTACTTTATTGCTTTTTTCAAAATCGTACAGACCTGAACAGGTGGAACAAAACATACTGTAAACAGTGGGCGGGGCCTTTGTTTACCTCACCGGAAGAGAAGGGCAGTTAAACACGGTGGTTGTTCAGGGGAAACACGTCATTTTGCACAAGAATTAAATGACCATGTTTCATGTGAGAAAAAAACAGGTAACAGAAAAAGGTGAAAGAAATCAATGTATGTGAAGCTTCTGACTTTTCCAGGCCAATCATTGTTTTCCAGGACTCGTCTCCAGGCTCTTCAGGGTTTTCAGGGAAGTGGGATCTCTAGAGTTGGACCTGGACTGGTTCCACACTGGTTCTGAGTGTATGCGTGTGTGTTTTTAGTGTGTGTGTTACCAGAGGTCTTGTTCCCAGACTGGAGCTGCGAAGGGTTTCCAGCTCCTCGGTCATCTTGGTGGCCAGAGCCTGGAGGTAACCTCGAGCATCCTTCTCATCACTCACCCTGAACGCACACACAGACACGTTAAATAAAGAGCGCCCCCTGGTGTTCGACCACATGATCACATGTTCAGACGGTGGGACTCACCACTGGATGATCTCTGCGATCTGAGCCTCCCAGTGAGCCACACTCTCCTTCTTAGAGGACGAGTCCTGAAGATCGTCCTCCAGCTGACGGTTCTGAGCCGTCAGTTTATGCACAAACGAACACAGCTGAGGACCACCAGAGGAGTGCCGTTACTAACTGAGCACGTGCAGTCACAGGACCAGTACATTGATTTGGATTGACTGGTACCCTACGGGCTTAAAGACACTAGACATCTGCAGCAACCAGGGTGATCACGTAACAAATCATGCACAGTTCCACAGATTTAAACAGAGAACAAGACGTGTCCACGGTAACCCTCCTGCTCAGTAAGAACGAATGAACGTAAACACGATGACCCAACTGAGTCAATTACAATTAAAGCACAACACGACCTGATCAGGTACAGAACTCTGCATCTCACGTGTTGTTGAAACCTGACACTGAACTGTAAACCAAAACCTGCAGCAGGTCATCGGAACCCGACTGAGACCTTCAGGACTTCGTCACCTTGTCGGTTTCAGCTGTCACTTTGCGGATTTCTTCTGTCAGCAGGTTTTTCTCTCGTTCATGGTTCTCCTTCAGAGCTGAAACAGCTTCATCCATCTCTATCTGTCTGCGGGAACACAAAACAAAACCT
>CM022481.1:27683382-27693836 GCA_011952105.1 Coreoperca whiteheadi | reverse complement strand
TAGTTTAAACCGGTTCAGGACCCACCTGCCCCTATAGTTTAAACCGGTTCAGGACCCACCTGCCCCTCTTATTTAAACCGGTTCAGGTTAAACAGATTCAGGACCCACCTGCCCCTCTAGTTTAAACCGGTTCAGGACCCACCTGCCCCTCTAGTTTAAACAGGTTCAGGTTAAACAGATTCAGGACCCACCTGTCCCTCTTGGCCTTGTCCAGCTTGTCTCGGAGCTGCAGCAGCTCCTTGTTGGTGGCGAGCTGCGCCCCCTCGGACTCGTGCAGGTCTTTACGGAGGTTTTTGATCTCGGAGGAGTGGGTGGAGTCTCTCCTCAGCAGCTCCTCCTCATAGAACAGGACCTTCTTATCAAGTTCCGCCTTCAGACGGGACAGCTCCTGCTGAGACTCCGCCCCACCGGCAGTTGCTCCCCGACCCTGCTGAGACTGAGACCAGAACCAGAACCACAATCACCCCCTCTGTTTAGCTACTGAAAGTGTGTGTTTGTGAGCTCTTGCATTTCTTCCTTTGTGGGGACCAGTTTGAGGTTTAGACCATTGGTAGGGAGGACATTTCGCTAGGACTTCACTGATACATTACTCTTAACGGTCTGGTACTTATAAAAAAAATATCGTTTCAGCAACAGCAAAGTCACTACCTGTAATCAAATCTACAACCCCAATAAAAGCACAGATAGAATCTCTGCCTTATCACTGACTTATAACCGGTTCTGCTTCGGAACCAGGCTAGCGATGGACCGAATGATGGAATATGAACTTCAGGTCTCTGTGGAGACGTCTGTCTGTCCTGCAGCGAGTCTACTCTACCTGCTGTCCTCAGGTGTGTCTGCTCTCAGGGAGACCACCTGGTTAAATAAAGCTTGTGTCTTTAACTGAGGGGACGTCCTGTGGACGGACGGCGTTGATCCCCCGTATAACCCTGCATGCTGCTCCGCCCTGTCACATGACGCCCATCTGTGAGTGTGTTGGAAGGATTTAATAAAAGCCCGATCACACACAGACTTGCGTGTACACACGTGTGTGTGACCTCTGACCTTCAGGATCTGCAGCTCCGTCTCCAGCTGTTTGGAGTAAACCTCACTGTGCTCCCTCAGCTTCCTCTCCTTCGACGCCTCCGCCTTCGCATCGTCCAGCTGAGCCTCCAGCTGACAAACACACACACAATGCTTTTATTGTGAAGGCCTCCCCCTCTTCGGCTCCTTTAGAGCTCCAAACAAACAGGAAGTGAAACATCTCCGCTGAATCTGACTGCTGATAAACACTCAGTGACTACGGCGCCCCCCAGGGGTCAAAAGGGTTGAGGGTAAATCTGAGGGAGCATTTGAAGAATGACTTCAGGATCAGTGATGTGAAATCCTTCAGAATAAAAGCAGGTTAAAACAGTGATGTTGTGTAGCATTTAAAGAGGGTCTTTGTCGCCCTCTGGTGGTGAACAGGGGGAACTGATCAATACTTTGCACATGAAATCGTTCTGTATAATCAACACAAATCTCCCTCTGATGTGATCAGAAAAACCCAAACCGACATGATGATGATTTCTGAATGTTCCATTTATTCATGAACAGGTTCATCTTCGTGTTGCTGGTTGTTATTTATGGTGAAACTTGATCCTTGTTAAAACTCCTGCTGCTGCAAAAGGAAAAAGAAAGAGGGAGCGCACGACTCCCGTTCCCGCCTGCTGTTGGCTACGGGATTTCAGATCCTGGTGTTTGTCTACCAAGTGTTGAATGGTGGCGCTCCCTCCGTCATTGCAGAGCTCCGGTCCCCAGAACGCTGCGAGAACCGAGGTCATGTGACCAAAGACTGTCTGTCCCGAGATCCCGGACTGTAACGGGGACGGACGCCTCTTCCTCCCCCCATCTGATTCTCCCCCACTAGTGAGATTTTCAAGAGTTGCACTTTTATTCCCCAGCCTTTTGCTATGCCTCACATGACCAGGTGTGTGGACAGGTAAGTCCCGACAGTCTGTGTTGTCCCTGAGCATGTGCCTTTACTGCAACTGCTGCTGGTATTACTTCATCATCATCATCATCATCATCTTCGCTTGTGTTTCATTGGCTCGTGTTGGGACCTGTGTGACCTAAACTGAGCTCTATCATGAGCAGCGTTTCGCCAACCGTTGTGTTCAAAGCCCCTGAAAGAATATATACTGCATATACGCAGTAGTATTAGTAATTAGTCACTTATGCAGAAATTAGCCTAGCGGCCTTTTCCTCTACTCACAGCTTAACAAATAACAATATTTATACTTTGCTTACTCCCCGTTGGTTTAAGTCCCGACCTAACGAGTCGTCGTCACCGTGAGTAACGTCCACGTCTCCCGTCTGCTCCGTGTGAGGCCACATACACGAACCACTGTTCTTCCTCGCCTGTACCGGCAGGTAACGTACCTGGGCTTTAGGCCCGGACGCTGGGGGTGGAGGGGTCAGAGGGGGGGGACTCGAGTCACATGACTTCACCTGAGACCGATAGACCTTCTCTCCAGCCTTACACCACCAGGCGTT
Source organism: Coreoperca whiteheadi (assembly GCA_011952105.1). Lineage (NCBI taxonomy): Eukaryota > Metazoa > Chordata > Actinopteri > Centrarchiformes > Sinipercidae > Coreoperca > Coreoperca whiteheadi. Next base: position 27,691,322 of record CM022481.1, on the reverse strand, counting down.
CAGACCAGACCGCTTATTAATGGACAGATTTTCACGGCAGTGCGTCATTTCAGTGTTCTCAACGACTGGATGAAGGATATTAATCTTCACAACGGCAGAAAGTAGTAATCGTCTGCGGCTGCAACCGTGGAGAAGCGTGTATTTTTCTCGTCTGAACTCCAGACAATGAAAATGCTTCGTCTGGTTCAGCCGAGGGGTGGCGGCCGGGTAGAGCGAGCACCGACCTCAATGCCAAGTCTCAAAGGACGGCTAACCACAAAACTGCCTGTGATGACGCGGAGGGGCGGGGCAGCCTGACGAGCGGGCGGTGCTACGTGCTAACATGCTACGTGCTAACATGCTAGCACACGGCTTCACGCACGCCACGTGTTCGTGTTCGAGCCCCGAGACACACGGAGGCAGAACAAACAGCACACACACATTTTGTTCTTTAGTGCATTTGGTGGATTCCATGTTGTGTTTTACTCTCTTTTTCAGAAACGCCCGTGGACGTGCAGAGCGGACGCTGCCGACCTTTAGCTACTGGTTGTAGTTTCATTTATGAGACTGAATCAGTGAATTGGCTTCTTCCCTCCTCCAAGGCTGCAGTCATTATGTATTATTATATTTCAGGATTTCTTTGACTGAAATGGCTTTTTTTTATAATAATATAATGACTCTGGACCTGCTCTGTAGCTAAGGTGAATTAAGATGACTTATTGGGGGCCCTTTAAACCATTTTATTGCCCCAGATTGTATCGACGTGGTTTATCTGAATCCAGCTCCCCCGCTGAGGACGTCTGCGAGGGTTATTGTCCTCAATGCCTTAAATTGTACAAAACAGAATATTTCATACTAAGCAGATTTCATTAAGTTACTAGCTTTTTCTGGAGCTTTCAAGCACACCTCATGATCTTCATCAGTGAAAGGCGTTCGCTCGGTTGATAATCCCAAACTGGGAGTGTTTCAGGACTCTCACCTCCTTGCGGTTCTTCTCAGTCTTGCGGATCTCCTGTCTCATGGTGTCCATCTTCTGCAGGAGGGCGTCCATCTCCTCCTCTTTGTCCCGGAGCTGTCGGGACAGACGCTGTTTGGAGGACCGGAGGTCGGCCATCCTCTCCGACAGATCCGAGAACTCCTGCAGGGCCAACTTCCTCTGAGAGTGAGCCTCCTTCAGCTCCTTCGTCTGACTCCTCAGACGCTCCAGAGCGTCGGCCAGCTGCTGCTCAGAGGACAGATGCGTGTCCACATACAGCTAGAAACTCAACGACGACACTAAACAATGATATATTATCACGTGCTACTAGAATAATACTAATACTAGAAATTATATTGTCGAGCCCCAATACACCTGAAGATAATTAGAACATTTTGTCCCTTGGTGAAGAACCACATGATCCCAGCACCAGACCCCAGGCCAGTATCAGTGAATACCTTGTGGACTTCGTCTTTCTCCTGTCTTAGTGTCTTCACCTGCCTCTCCAGGGTCTTCAGTTTGGAGGTGGAGCTCTCGTAGTCCTGTCTGAGTGTGACCGCCTCCTCCAGCTGGTGCTCCAGCCTATCAGAGTCTACCACAACAGAGGGGCGGGTCTTACTCACCTGAAGGATGCTAGGTGTGCCAATACTGCTGCTACATGTGCTGACATTACCGTTTTTACTAGCACTTCTACTATTACTGTTATTACTGCTACTATTTGAGCCGCTATTACAAGTCCAACATCTGTTTTATTGTTGACACACTTTGAGAAAAGTGTGATATGATTAAAAAATAACTACTGTGAACTGCTTGTATTTTTACAGCAGCTCCCACTCTGACCTGCCAGCTTCTTCTTCAGCCGCTCGATCTCCTCGTTCAGCTTCTTGATCTCTTTGTCTCGAGTCAGAGTTCCTCCTCTAGTCGGAGCCTGCAGGGCCTGAGTGGACTCTACAGATCCAGAGGTCAGAGGTCAGGAGAACTACATCCAGCACAGTACATTTTTGGATCCTTGCTAGTTTTAATTCAAGCCTTTATACTGTGTCGGCCTCACCCTGCAGTTTGCGGTTCAGCTCCTGTTTCTCCTGCTCCAGTCGCCGGATCCTCCTCTCAAACGCCTCCACCTCCTGCCCTCCTTCTCCCCCCTCCTCCGGGCCGAGCCCCACCCGGCTGACGGAGCCGTGGTCGGCGAAGCAGCTGTCAGTGGTGTAGGTGAAGCCAACGAAGGGGAGGTGCTGACCAGTGAAACCAGTGTGAGACATTGGAGGGCTGATGTCCTGCAGGAAAAACACTGTCAGACTGGACTTGATATTCTTAGAAATATGAAGACCTGAAAGACTAGAGGCGGGACAGGAGCAGGCCCAAGGCCAGAAAGTCTAGAGGCAGGTGTAACGCGGGTGTCAAAACCAGGTTGATTGGATTCTTTCCTACTCTTGCTCTTTAATTTACGTGCCGTGCGTGCTTTCAGTCACGTGACGATGGCCGACCAATTAGCTGCCTTTATTAGGCGCTACTCGGAAGCGACCGGGACACGGGAGGGACGTTGCCCGAACCTCGTAAATATGCCCTACGGTTGAGATGAAAATACGTAAACGGTGAGTTCATGTTTTAGTAATAGCATCTTCTATGTGCACCATGGGTTAGCGTAGCCTAACCGCTCCCATTGGTTTGTATGGGGTTGGTTAGCATTTCCAATTTATGCCAACTTTCTATATTTCTTTACAATGTTGTCTGAATGAAAGGTAATCAAGGTGCAATTATTGCTTCTATTGTCCAATATTACCAAGCGAAGTATTAAGCACTTTATGGCGGTTTTTAGCCTCAACATTGTCTCATTCGGTCCCCTTGCTTTACATCATGCATTTTAAATGCAAAACTGCTATAATGATATTGACTGTGTGCTAGCATTATGCACTTTAGCCGAGGAAATTACTTAAATCATGTTGCTGATTTCTTATGGTTATTTGATTAATTAGTCTGAATTTCTATATGGGGGGGGAGTATCTATTTATTTATAATGCGATTTGTATTATTTAGAGTTTGAAACTATTGTGTGCGCACAGACTTATTTTATTGTACGGTCCTGGTCTAGGCCAGGCCAGGTTCTGCTCGATGGCGAGCTAAGACAAGCTTTCTAAACCGCGACTCGATTCATCTGTGGAGGTTCCTGTGCAGAACTCCACCACTCTGCTCTGTCTGGGCTGGTAGGAGGCTCCTGTAGCCCATACACACTCTTGTACGCTTCTACGACCTCGTGTTCATTCCCACATTCGCTCCTTATGGACGCTTCCCTCTGGATTTTCCTAGCTGGTCGAATGAGCTGGATTAGCCCAGTAGTTGCCAGTAAATGTTGTAGTGCTTTGTGTGTTTCAGTCAGTTGCCTGGATCTTAGACTATTATTGATCCATTGCAAATATTTGGGTTCTATGTCACTGAATGACCATTCATTGTTTATTCTATGTTATTGTCTATTGTTATTCATACATGGTGTCAACTAAAATTCTCTCAGTCTCTTGCCTCCTCTCTCCCTGAGCCGTACCTATTCTTCTGCACTAGTCCTTCGATTAATAATAGTATTGGTATTATATTGTGTCCTTTGTACTTGTTCAGTACTTAGGGACATTGACACCAATTACTTAATATATATGTTACACAGGACAGGTGCGGTCCCAAGGCCAGATAGACTACAAGCAGGACAGGCACGGTCCCAAGGCCAGAAAGACTACAAGCAGGACAGGCACGGTCCCAAGGCCAGAAAGACTAGAGGCAGATGCTGACTCAAAAAGCAGGACCGGGTATCTATGACAACGGGGCTGATCTACTGAATCCAATTCTATGTTTACGCCTACGTGTGCGTACCACGTCAGCAGCGATTGTGTCTCACTCTAAAACTCAGCTGGAGTCCATACATGTAACAGCCACCTCACTAATGGTTAAAACTACAAACCAGCACAACACGACAACATAAACCACCATGTTCTGAACAGACATTTTACAAATGTTTGCATTTTGGAGCAAACTACTATTACTCATTCCACCAAAAGGCACGATGGGAAATGAGGGCCGTCGCTACAATATACCCCCCCTAAAGAACGTTTTTTGGGTGACTTTATAAAACACAGTGCTGACGAAGAAAGTCAACAGAGCAGAAACAGGAAGAGTCAGGGCCAGCAGGTGTAGGTGTGTAGAGAAATGACAAAGAACTGAAGGGGGAAGCCAGCGGAGCAGATCAGTTTGTGAGTAGACAGTAAACTAAGGTGGAAGATTAAGTCGAATTTAAATCAGAACTAAAACTAGAAATAAGGTAATTAAAGGGAAACACAACCCTCTGTTGAAAAATGATAAATAAAACTACCTTGTATATCTTATCCCCCCAAAAGGTAATGCTTAGAATGTATTATGGGGTGCACCTAAATGAAGCCCTGTGTTGCCTTAGACCAAAGAATGATCCCAGTCTCGTCCACACGGTGGACAGCTTATTACATTTAGATTTAGTCATTTACATGAGAACATTCACAAACTGAAGGCGCAGCTTCGGAAGCATTTTTGGGGTTCAGTATCTTGCTCGAGGATGCTTCGACACACGGCTGGGGGATCGAACCGCTGACCTTCCGATTGGCAGGCGACCGTTCTGCCACCGAGCCACAGCCGTTATTAATTAATGCTGAACACCGGTATCAGAACGGTATTGGCAGATATCCGAATTCAGGTATCGCAGTCGTAACTGCAGCATTCCTAAAACCTGACCTAGAAGACTAGAGGTAGGGCTCGAAAAACTCGGGGCAGAGTCTGAATCACTTGTAGTGCGATCAACCGCGATCCTGATGAACGTTATGTAACTTTATTGATAAAATTAATGGACACTTTCTCCCCAATGGCCCTATGACATGAAAGAAACCCTGGAAAGACTCAAGAGAGAGAGAATCTCCCCAAACGTCTTGTTTCACCGGCCACCTCCAGAGGCCGCTGACTATCGTTCAACTATCTTCAAGTAGCCCAATATCACAAATCAAAATTTTGCCTCAAAGGGCTTTACGATCTGTAACATACGACCCCTCTGTCCTCTCTATATAAGCTCTATATACACCAGCCTGCTTGAGGGCAAACTAATCCAAAGTCCTGCTGAGGTACAAGACTCAAAGGAATGTTGAGTCCCAGTTGAACGTGAAGCTAAGCTGTTTGTTAGTTTATGACCTTCTCTGACTTGGTAAAGTGGAACTCAGCCGACCACGCTCCTCGGGTGAACACCTGGTAACTGCAAGGCTGAAGGAACTAAGAATATGATGGCCCCTGTCCTTTATACTGTCAATTAAACTGATATGTTTAATTGACAGTATAAAGGACAGTGTGGAACGTGACGTTGACGCGTTTAGCTTCTTTGCACAGCTAATGAAACAGGAAACATGAATATCATAATAATAATAAAAGTATAGCGCTTTGCTTTACAGCTGCTTTACAGAGTGAACGCAGGGTCAAATCAGTCAGTATGGAAAAAGTGACAAAGTGTGTGTGTCTGCTGACCATCGACCTTATTTCACAGGTAAGTCTTTCCACGTAGTGCTCACCTGTGTTTACATGCACTGAAAAACCATTCACTGCATCATCTGGTGTCAAATGGTCATTCATTTACTTATAACTATGACTGTGTTCACTCACTCACGGTTGCATTTATCTGTTCGTGTGTCCAGTAGTTGTAGTTGTGTGTGTGGTTAAACACACATTTATTGTGTATGAAATGCTTCGGTCGCTCTACATGACACTTGGACTCTGTAGCAACGTCACCTCGAGACAAAACTGATTATTCATTGGTAATAAATGATTTTCTCCTTTTGTGATGCCCCGTTTTAAAAAGAACTTAACGTAAGTCAGATTCGTTCTGTAACGTATATATATGTCAGATAGTCAGAGGTGACTGGGACCCTGCACCCGCCTGACGGACAGGGCGCCTGACGGACAGGGCGCCTGACGGACTGACTGCCTGACCGACAGGGCGCCTGACTGACTGACTGCCTGACGGACAGGGCGCCTGACTGACTGACTGCCTGACGGACAGGGCGCCTGACTGACTGACTGCCTGACGGACAGGGCGCCTGACGGACAGGGCGCCTGACGGACTGACCGCCTGACGGACTCGCCGCTCACACTGGTTATTAATGGGAACTGGTCTGCAACCAGTGTTGTTGGTGTAATACTTAATAGCGGTCCTCACCGGGTTCTTCAGGACGTCGTCATCTACGTCGAAGTTGGAGGTATCTGTGGGCGAGGACACGTCGGGGATGTAGGGGGCCTCGGCAGACCGGATGTTGTCCCAGTCGATCCCACTGAAGAACGGGTGGCTCTTGAAGTCGGAGATCCCGTTCAGACCGAGTCGACGTTCCCTCGAACAGAGAAGGCGCTGGATCAGATCTTTGGCGTCCTCGGACACGTCGGTCACATGGGAGGGGAACTGGAAACGCTCCTGGAGACAACCACAGAGGAACAACTGTGAGAGGAAAGTGGAGCACAGAGGATGGAGAGAGAGTTCCCCATAAACAACCACATCACTGAAGGAAGTAGGAGTTCTACCTGGAACCATGACGGCTTCATGAACGCACTGGAAGAAAAAGCTCAAAGAGCTCCAAACGCAGTGAAGAAATAGGTTTGCTTGTTCCCAATTCCCATTAAAATGAGGCTTAAAATATGTAAATGCATTCATGTAGCACTTTCTCTACCGCACTGGAACAACGCACTTTACAATGACCTGCAGGCTCGGGGACATTTGGACACATGGACAGGAGGAGCCGGGGATCGACCCTCCAACCCCGGGATTAATGGACGACCCGCTCTACCTCTTGAGCCACAGCCGCCCACTACATGAGACAGTGTGACCGAGCCCAGTCAGCTGTGTGGTAGTGACTAGGGCTGTCAAAATTGCTCAAAAATGACGTTCGAATATTCCCTCTAAAAAAAACACGAATATTCGAACTATTCGAACATCTGGATGCGCATTTTGCCAACGATGCGCATTACGTCAATAACAGGACCAATGAATCCAAACGAGACATAACTCCTTGTATAGGTAGTCTATTAAAGTTTAAACATATGTGAGCAGTGCCGCCGCTCCCACCACGCGCATCACGCTGCTTGACAGAACTCCCTGAAGCCCGCCCCGTCCACGACACTGATCGGTCTCATGTCCTTACAAATTAACCAAATTCATTTCTCCGTTGTGGCCTCTTGTCGCGATGCAGAGTGTCAAGACGTGAGTGTTTAGCTGGAGTTCCACACATTGTGCCATGCTCATTTGGGTGCACATTTTTGAGATGTGACCTCATGTTGCTAGTGGTCGAATAGTATGCTAGCTGTATCTTACCTAGCTCGCATACAACTTTATCTCGCGGCTCAAACATTTTACCTCCTACCGACCAGAATCCAAAGCGCTTCCAGACGTGGCTTTTTACATTTTGGGCTGCGGTCGAGTTGGGCTCTGCACTTTCTGCCATCTTCCAGGCAAGACGCGTCACCTTCCAGCAGTGACGCTGTGCCCGACAGTGCGACTCCCGCGACCTCTCCCTGAACCCTCAGCCACGCCTCCACTGCCGCGGGAGCTTTTTTCCACCATTTTTTTTATTCAAATATAAATTTTCACCTTCGAAATTGTTTTTTTTTTTAAAAAGTATTCGAATATATATTCGAATTTAGAATATTCGTTGATAGCCCTAGTAGTGATGGGTGGCAGCTGCCCCTGCTGGGACAAACGTCCACCAGGATCTTTACCTGCAGACAGCAGCAGCTGCTGCAGAGCAGAATCAGGCAGAGACCCTCTGATAGTTAACGCTCACATGTTTAACCAGCTTCAGTCAGCCCCTCAGACCCCCCCCAGTCCTGAGCCGAGCCCAGCGCTGAGACTAACTGCCCCCCCCCCCACCCCCCCCCCTCCTCCCCCCCCCCCCACCGACACCCCCACCCCCCCCCCCCCCACACTCACAAACCCCCCCCCCCGCCCCCA
>CM022481.1:27599418-27631223 GCA_011952105.1 Coreoperca whiteheadi | reverse complement strand
GTCTCCTGTCACACACCTGTTATACACCTGTAACACATGTCTCCTGTCACACACCTGTTATACACCTGTCACACGTCTACTGTCACATACCTGTCTCTTGTAATACACCTGTCACCTGTAACACCTTTCTCCTGTCACACACCTGTCACACATCTCCGGGCACACACCTGTAACACACGTCTCCTGTCACACACGTCTCCTGTCAGACACCTGTCAAACACCTGTCTCTTGTAATACACACGTCTCCTGTCACCTGTAACACATCTCCTATCACCTGTAACATGTCTCCTGTCACACACCTGTCTCTTATAATACACCTGTCACCTGCCCCACACCTGTCACACCCATAAAATCGTATTGTTATTGATATTGTGAAATAATATTGATCCGATCACCCAGCGCCAGTCCGACCCGTTGCAGGTTCTGGACTCCTGAACTGGACTCCAGGCTGATTAGTGGGTTTGGATGGTTATATTGATGATATTGTTATAATATTTATAGAAACAGTAACGTGAGTAAATGTAGGTCAGTAAAGGACTTCGAGTGACTTCATCAGAACGACTCCTACAGCTCCTGAATCCGGGCCAGACCAAACCAAACCAGACCAAACCAGGACAAACCATGCAGGGACAGGCTGAACCAGGACAAAGTGGACCAGAGTGGGACAAAGTCCTGAAACATCCCCAAACCAGCCTGGAAACCCCTCAAGGACTCCCAAATGCCCTCAAAAACTTACTGGGAATACCCATGAAACCTCGAGGAACCCGGCCTTGTGGGTAACCAGCAGAGCTGCACGGTCAGTAAGAAGGTCACGCTGCGATGAAACGAGTGCGATGGGATTCACGATGCATCACGTCTGCATTTCCACTGACAAACCTATTTAAACCCTGACGATGAGACGTCTGTTGGGTCTGAACCAAACAGATGGTCTCTGCAGGACCTCGTGAAGCTGTCTCACTTTTTTTTAAGACAGAGACAGCTGTAGAAGTTGGAAAGGGGAGACCGAGCGAGAGGGGGATGACATGCAGCAGAGGACCTTCAAGTCGGAGTCGAGCCCGGGTCCGCTGCAGTGAGGCCTGTGGCCTCGCACGTGGGGCAGGCGCTCTACCAACTGAGCTAACCGCGCCCGGTCCTGGACCCACTCAAGGATCCATGAAGCTATCTGAAGTCCACCGAGCTCCCCCACAGGGAAACATATCGGGGTCTTCTGGAACCTTTAAAAAGTGCCTGGAAACTTCCCATAATCAGCTCTAAAACCCTGATGTGACAGACGAGCTCCCCCCTGGACCCCAAACCTCCCTGAAGCCCCCTTTAAGTCACATGAAAACCTTTCACGGACTTATGATTAATTACCTTGGAACTTCCCCAAACTACAATGGAAAACCCTGGAAGCTAGTTCAAGCTCTCTCAAGCAGCCTTGAACCTCCCTGGAACCGCTTGGAATCCATGTCAAGGACCAGTGAGCCTTCCAGGAAGGGGCCCTGAACCTGGAGCCTCTCAAAGACCCCTGAAGCCCACCCGCAGGGTCCCGGGACCCTCTGCAGTGTGTGTTAGAGACTAGACCCGGGTCCGGGTCCGGGTCCGGGCTCTTACCCCACTCCAGGAAGTCTGTGACGTGCTTCTCGCGCTTCAGCGGGGAGTGGGAGCACTCCGTGTAGAAGCAGAGCAGCAGGTCCAGCAGCGCCTCCACGCTCAGGCAGCCGGCCGCCTTCTGCTCCAGCAGCAGCTCCTCCAGACGCTTCAGACGGACCTGAGCCGACATCCTGACCCGGGACAGTCCCCCGCCGCGCCCGCTGACGAACCGACAGCACCCCCCGCCGCTCAGTCCGAGTGTAACCCGCCGCTGAGGCTCCGCTTCCTGCCGAGTCCGTCGAGCTCAGCCTGCTAACTGCAGCTAGCTCGTTAGCTTCGGGAAAACATTCCCGACATTTTGAGCAGTCTGGGCGTCGGTGAGTCGGTGTGTCTCCGCCGGTCCTCGTCGCTCGGTCGTGTCGAGAGCCGTTCAGCCTGCAGGCCCGCGTCTGTCCGTCCTCCACATCGGCTTTAATCCCGGTAAATCTGGACTTTCCTCTCAGAAATCGGGATGTCGGTCAGCGCGTCGACTCTCTCAGGCTGGCGGCCGTTGCTCCATGTCCTCGCGTCGGTTACCGGCTCGGTGACATGTCCGGGAGCTCCGGGACACCCTCGGGCGTAACAACGAGGCCCGGTAACACCGTGTAGGGGCGCGGTGGCGACTCAGAGAGCGTTTTTCGGTAGTTTGAGGCTGGCTGCCGGTGTGGCTGCTCAGTGGGAATATGGCTGAATCCAGATCAGCTCGTTCGGAGCAAGCCGAAGACACCCGAACACACTTCCTGTCACCGAGCGTTTCACAATAAAAGACCCAGCAGCCACCAGCTGAATCACTGTCAGGATTTAAAAATCTATTTCATCAGTTTAGATATTGGCTTATTTAATGCAACCGCAGGGGGGCACAAGCCAGTGTCTTCATGTGCCAGTCCCAAGTCTGGATAAATGCAGAGGGTTGTGTCAGGAAGGGCATCCGACGTAAAACACATGCCAAACTAAAAATGCGAATCATGACAATGACTTCCATACCGGATCGGTCGGGGCCCGGGTTAACAACGACCGCCACCGGTGCTGTTGACCTACAGGGTACCGGTGGAAATTGGATTACTGTTGGTCGAAGACGAAGAAGACTGACAGTAGGGACTTTGAATGTTGGGACTTTGACAGGGAAGGCTAGAGAGCTGATTGACATGAAGAGCACAACAGATGCAGTGTTTGCTTTGAGGATGCTGATGGAGAAGTACAGAGAAGGTCATAAGGAGTTGCATTGTGTCTTTGTAGATTTAGAGAAAGCGTATGACAGGGTGCCGAGAGAGGAGCTGTGGTATTGCATGAGGAAGTCTGGAGTGGCAGAGAAGTATGTTAGAGTGGTGCAGGACATGTATGAGAGCTGTAAGACCGTGGTGAGGTGTGCTGTAGGTGCGACAGAGGAGTTCAAGGTGGAGGTGGGTCTGCATCAAGGATCAGCTCTGAGCCCCTTCTTGTTTGCTCTGGCGATGGACAGGCTGACGGATGAGGTTAGACAGGAATCTCCATGGACTATGATGTTTGCGGATGACATTGTTATTTGTAGTGAGAGCAGGGAGCAGGTGGAGGAGAATCTAGAGAGATGGAGGTCTGCTCTGGAAAACAGAGGAATGAAGCTTAGCCGCAGGAAGACAGAATCCATGTGTGTCAATGAGAGGGACCCAGGTGGAACGGTGAGGTTACAGGGAGCAGAGGTGAAGAAGGTGCAGGACTTTAAGTACTTAGGGTCAACGGTTCAGAGCAATGGAGACTGTGGAAAAGAGGTGAAGAGGCGAGTGCAAGCAGGTTGGAACGGGTGGAGAAAAGTGTCAGGTGTGTTGTGTGATAAAAGAGTATCAGCAAGAATGAAAGGAAAGGTGTTCAAGACGGTGGTGAGACCAGCGATGTTGTACAGCTTAGAGACAGTGGCACTGAAGAAAAGACAAGAGGCAGAGCTGGAGGTGGCAGAGCTTAAGATGTTGAGGTTCTCTTTGGGAGTGACGAGGACGGACAGGATCAGGAACGAGTACATCAGAGGGACAGCTCATGTTAGATGTCTCGGAGATAAAGCCAGACAGGCCAGACTGAGGTGGTTTGGACACGTTCAGAGGAGAGACTGTGAATATATTGGTAGAAGGATGCTGAGGTTGGAGCTGCCAGGCAGGAGGTCTAGAGGAAGACCAAAGAGGAGATTTATGGATGTAGTGAGAGAGGACATGAAGTTAATTGGTGTGAGTGAAGAGGATGCAGAGGACAGGGTTAGATGGAGGCGCATGATTCGCTGTGGCGACCCCTGAAAGGGAGCAGCCGAAAGGAAAAGAAGAAGATATTGGCTTATTTAATAGGGCACATTTCACTCTAAATACACTACAAACCAATACTAAAAAGGTATTTCCTCAATTAATCGATTTAACTGTTTGTTCAATAAAATGTCAGAAAATAATGAAGGACAGTTTTCTGTCATAAAAAAACAAGAAAACACAAAACATTAACATTTGAGAATATAAATTAGACTTAATTTCACTTCAACTATCTAAAACTGAAATTATTTGTCAATTCATCCATCAACAGAAAGTTAATCTGCAGCTACTTTGACAATCACTTCATCATTGGAGCTGTTTTGGGGTTTGGGCTGACCGCCACAAAACACGACTTGTAATCACTTCACATTTTAGAGCATCATGAAAATGATGATGAACCAACAAAGAAAAAACTGTTATCTGATCATAATAACTTTGTGTTGATAAACATTTTTAAAAGTAAGATAATATAATATTACATTTTTAAAAAATACACTTAAAATCAAAGTAAAAAATGTTGACAAATCTTAAAAATGTTTAAATAAATATTTATTATCAAATATAAATCACACAACAAGGAAACATATTTAAAAATCAAAAATAAATTAGAAACAATTCATCAAATATTAATTCAGAATCTTCTTCCAAATGAGAAGAATAATAAGGGAAGTTCTTTCTTTCTCTACTCTTTAAACTACAACACCTTAAGTAAAGTATTCAGTTACAATAACTGAACAACTTTCTCAGTCTGTAACAACATTTAAACAGAAAAATAAACTCGTTAAAAATTGGCAAACACAAACATTTATATGACACGAAACAGGGTAGAATAATAAGAAAATAATTAAGAATATATAAACCCGCTCCCGGCTTTTATTTTGAAGGATAATATCCCGGTTCCGGAAGTTGGTACCTGCTGCTCTGTGCTGACCTGACTCACCTGTCTGTCGCTCCCTGAGGAACACGGAGGCCCCGCCTTCATGCACCGGAAACGGTCTGGGTACATGACGTCATGTCGTGATGGACAGGAGGAAGGCGCGACTGGTACCGCTCCCCCAGGAGAGGGACACACCGGGAGTGAAATCATCACAGATTTGTGTGTACAAAGTCTTTGTTTCTGCAAAGTGACATCAGACAGGCATCGCCTGCATCAGGTTTCAGGACGTGTGTCGTCCCCGTGTTCAAATAGCACCACATAATAGATCCAATTAACCATAAAAACCTGGAGGACATTTCATCTGAAATCCTCCTGCTGCCTTCATATTCTGCCAGCAGGCTTTTTCAGAATGTTTCTACCTGCACGGCCTCAGGTCTTCTACAGACTGTCATCCCGTCTCGTCTCTCAGGTGTCGTCCCACAGGTGTCGTCCCACAGGTCCTGAAAGCTGCAGTTATCCAGCCACTGTAGGAAAACCACAGTCTAGACGCGTCACTAATGAACAGCTACAGGTCACATCAAACCTCCCAGGAAAACTGGGTGGGACTGAACTGGTTTCAGTCCTACTTAAAGGACACGGACTACTTTAGCTGCATTTCCACCGCAGGATCTTTCCCCAGGTATCAGGAACCTTTGGAGGAACATTTCCACCGCAGGGACCAGGGTCTAGATGAAGTACCGTGACATTTTTTACCTCCAAAAGGTCCCTGGACTTTTCAGAAGTACCGGTAGGCGTACTGTCAGAGTGGGGCGCTGAACACTTGGCTGTTCTTGTTTCTGAAGTATATTCTACTATATATGTAAAAAGACACTTAATGTTTATGTTGCCGTATTCTAATATTTGAAATGCTCTGCGGCTCTCAGTTTCACCATTGTACACCAGTAAGCTCAGTATTTAAAACAAGTGACAGTGCAGAGGTTAAAATCAGCAAAGTCCTTGCTGAATTTCAGATGATGTGTTAAAACTATAGAGTTAGAACAATCTGGAGTTTCCTCTAGGTAGATCTGATGGGAGGTTTAAATTTTGGGTTAACCAAGGTATAAATCGGCTTATAGACTTGTTTGGTGTCTTTTGAGCAGTAATACAGCGGTATCAATCAGGTAAGCAGGACTTTTTCTGTTTTTTTCAGATTAGAAGCTATATTCTGAAAAATACCTCATTATGTAATAACAGAAGTCTGTCTCCTATAGAAAACATACTATTTCAGACACCTGGAAAAAAGCCACTGAGTCTGTTATACAGGGTTCTCAGTGCTACGTCTAAGGGAAATGTAGTTCTGAATGCTAGACTTGCTTGGGAGGGAGAACTTCTTATTTCTATTTGTGATGAAGAATGGGGAAGTATCTGCTAAATCTATTTCGGTATGTAATCGTGCCAAGGCTGTACAGTTCAAAACTGTACGTAGGATGCATATTTCACCAAACCGTAGAACATGCATTCAGTAATACCTTCTCACCTCTTTGCCTTAAGTGCAGAATTGGCACACTCACTCACTGTCTTTGGTAATCATTTACAAATATATTGGGCCAGGAGAGATTCTGACTATATAACACATCAACGCTTGGATTAAACAAAAATAAAACTGAAGTCACTGTTTTTGGAGCCAAAGAGGAACAATTAAAAGTCAGCGCTCAGCTTCAGTCAATGTTAAAACCACAAACCAAGCCAGATATCTTGGTGTAGTCCTGGACTCAGACCTGAATTCAACAGCCACATTAAGACCATTACAGAGTCCGTCTTAAGAATATATCCAGGATTAAAGGACTGATGTCTCTGCAGTTGGAAAAACTTGTCCACGCATTTAATTTCAGTGGACTCAACCACGGTAACGGTGTTCTTACAGGTCTCTCTAAACATCCATCAGACCGCTGCAGCTGATTCAGATTGCTGCTGACGCGTCCTCACTAGGACCAAGAAAGTGGATCACCTCACTCCAGTTCTGAGGTCTTTACACTGGCTTCCTGTCTGTCAAAGAGCTGATTTCAAAATACTCCTGTTGGTTTATAAAGCCCGACCGATTTAGGGCCAAATAAGATTCGGATCTCCTGCTACGTTCTGAACCATCCACAGCACTCTGAGAGAGAATAGATTGTTGTTTGTTCTCCTGACAGCAGATTGACACCAGAGCTGATGAATGTCAGATGGACATGAAGAGCAGCCAGAAACTCCTGAACGCTCAGATGGACGAAGCAGAACACCTTGTCCTGGTACAGCCCTCTCTCCTCTTTAAAGATCTGTGTGAACACTCCTGAGCACACTGAGGCTGCTCTGATATCGATGCCACACTCTGTCAGGTCTGATTCATAGAAGATCAGGTTGCCTTTCTGCAGCTGCTCAAAAGCCAGTTTTCCCAGAGACTCAATCATCTTCCTGCTCTCTGGACTCCAGTGTGGATCTGCCTCAGCTCCTCCATCATACTTGACGTTCTTCAGTTTGGACTGAACCACCAGGAAGTGGATGTACATCTCAGTCAGGGTCTTGGGCAGCTCTCCTCCCTCTCTGGTCTTCAACATCTCCTCCAGAACTGTAGCAGTGATCCAGCAGAAGACTGGGATGTGGCACATGATGTGGAGGCTTCGAGAGGTCTTGATGTGGGAGATGATTCTGCCGGCCTGCTCCTCATCTCTGAATCTCTTCCTGAAGTACTCCTTCTGTGGGTCAGTGAACCTCCTCCAAAGCCTTTTCGATCAGCTGCAGAGTGTTTTCAGTAGGCCTGCAGCATCTGATTCACTGCGTCTGCTTTATAAAATCTTATCTTTGCTGACCTCCAGTGGTTGATGCCGGTTGTGATTATAGTGTAAAAACTGGGCCTCCCCACCATTTCACTATTTAGATACAATTTCCAACAGGAGGTAGTTCTCACAGATTGTCATATGTTTAAATCATCACTCATTACTTGTACAGTCAAATCTTCAAACTGTGACCAGACTTAGTGCTAGGGGTCCACCATGGTCAAGTCACCGGGCGATCACATAGATAACTATTCACTAAGGATGAAACTGAAGCTCCACAGAAAGGCTCCACGCTGCTGCGATGGAACAGAAAACAGGTTACAGTCAGACTGAGAGGCCGTGCTGAACGCTGCATGTTTAATACTGATTTTCTATTATCTGCATTTACAGTTGATGTATGCTTCTGGATGAACGTACCAGGTTACGTAGGTAACCATGGTTCCCTGATAGGGAACGAGACGCTGCGTCAGCTGACACTATGGGGAACGCCTTCAGCGTGACTTCCTCTATATCTCTGTATCAACTTAGACCAATCTTGATTGGGTTTAATGTCAACACGTGACGCACGCCGGCGGAACCTTTCAAGGGAACTTCAACGCTGCGTCAGCTGACGCTATAGGGAACGCAGTACACTTCAAGACAAGAGAGCCACAGATCCATTATTTAAGCGGTCTAGGCTGTAAAATCTCACAAAGGTGTGAGGCGAGGACCATCCCGCAGCATCGCATATATCGGAGAGGGGGTTTCCCTACCACCAAGCTCTGGAGGATGCCATACTCTGATGGACAGAGGTGAAGGCAAACCGCGCACCTCGTAAGCCGAAATGATAGCCTCAATTATCCACCTGCTAATAGTGTGTTTGGTAGCCGGGCAGCCCTTACGAGGGGGCCTGAAGCATACCAGCAATTGGTCCGAATTGCAGCACTGGGATGTCATCCGGACATAAATCTCCAGGATTCTGACTGGAAAAAGCAATTGCAGCCTACCTTCCTGTTCCGCCAAATCTGAAGGAGGATGGAATGCCTGCAGGACTACTGGCCGGGCCACCTCAGTGGGTACTCTAGGTACCTAACCTAGGATGAAGGCCTGTGATGCAGAATGGCTCTAACTGCGCCTTGAACGATCTCCAGGTTAGCAGGAGCCACCAACAGGGCCTGCAGATCTCCCACTCTCTTGAGAGAAGTCATGGCCAGCATAAATGCCATCTTTAAGGCCAGAGACCTGTCTGATGCATCGTCCAGTGGCTCGAACGGTGCTGTGGTCAATCCATCCAGCACTACTATGAGATCCCACAGAGGGACTCTGACTCGAACCGGAGGCCTCATCCTCAAGGTGCCACGAAGGAAACTGGTAACAAAGCGGTGCTTCCCAAGTGAGCAACCATCCACCAAACTGTGGAATGCTGCGGTCGCAACCACATACACCTTAAGTGTAGCGAGGGAGAGTCCAGCCGAAAACCTGCCTTGGATGAACTCCAGCACTGAAGCCATCGGGCAGTGAACTGGGTCAAGCCCACAGCTTCAATTTCCCTGGCTGGGGATGGAATATTTCGCCTTGGCCCTGCGACATCAGGTCCCTCCTGACGGGAATCTCCCAAGGGGGGCTGTCCAGGAGGGCTACCAGGCCCAAGAACCAGATTCTGGCGGGCCAGAACGGGGCCACGAGCAGCAGCTGGGCCCCTGTTCGGCGAACCTTCTCTAGAACCTGTGGCCCCCACCAAGAACAGGGGGCCTGTGGCTTGGTGGCAGAACGGTTGCCTGCCAATCGGAAGGTCAGTGGTTCAATCCCCCAGCCATGCGTCGAAGTGTCTGCTGAATGACGTAATGTAAATGTAACCTCCTGGAGCAGAGCAATCGGGGAAATGCATGCAGCAGTGGCCGAGGCACCATGGCATCCAGCCATGCGCTGGATCCATAAGGGAGAACCAGAGGGGGCAGTAAGCGTTGTCTGGGGACGCGAACAGGTCCACTTGTGCTCTGCCGAATCTCCTCCATATCATCTGCACCATCTCGGTGTGCAGTCTCCATTCCCCTGGCCTCCGCTCCCACATTGAGGTACCCAGGTACGAAAAAGTGCTCTGAGAGGGAGCAACTTCCCCTGGGACCACAAGAGGATCTGGCGCGCCAGTCTGCACAGAGGGCGCCGGCGTGCTTCACGTGTTGACGTTAAACCCAATCAAGATTGGTCTAAGTTGATACAGAGATTCAGAGGCAATCACGCTGAGGGCATTCCCCATAGCGTCAGCTCACGCAGTGTTGAAGTTCCCTTGAAAGGGAACAGATGTTTGTAATTTGGAAAATTACACTCACTTCAATTTTATTTATACACCCCAATACCACAAATCACAATCTGCCTACATACAAATATGAAGAAGTTACTGTAGTAAATATAATTATGATGAAAATTGTAGGATATAAAACATAAGGGAAGAGGATAGATCCAGAAGGACAACTGAGCAGCTCCAGGTGAAGCCCAGCGAGCAGGACCCGAGCCACTCGGCCCCCCCCACCACAGTCACAGCAGCACTGATCCAGCAGGTGGAACCACAGATCCAGAGTCTGCAGCTCCGGAGGCAGAAACACCTGCTGAAAGTGACAGTAAGAGAGAAGTGAGATGAGAAAGAACAAAACTTTGGAAGAGAGAAGAAGTCGAGTTAGTAACATGCATTTATGGGTTGAGAATGGTGCATCATGGGAAGTCTCCCGGCAGTCTACATGAAGCCGTGTTCAGTATCAGACTATAGAAGAAAGTCTGTTAGCAAATGTGTTATCGTGGAGTGCTGACATCTGTCATTGTTTAAATCTAGAAACATTAAGATGAAGCAGTTGAATTACTAATAATATATTTGATTATGATGACTCAACAATTTATCTGCATATATTCAAAATATAATTCTGGGTAAGTTAAATATAAGTAGGCTAGATATTGATAAGTTTGTAGACATCTTAAAAGACAATAATAACTCAACTTCAGGATTCTACCTTTTGACTATTTACAAATCTATTTCGTGATATCTACAATTCTGCAAGTTTAGTTTAAGATAACTGAAAAGATAATTGTAAACCTCTTTGTATTACATTGAAATGGAGCCAGCAGTTTTCTCCAGTACTGATTTGGATTTTTCACAACAAAGTACATGTGTATTCATTATTATGACGATGTTAACATGCAGCACTCACTTCCTTCTGCTTGGTTACAGTTAACCTTAGAGTGAAACAGTCTGTTGTGTTCATGATTGAGCTCACATCCCCAACCCTAACAGGACCAACTAGAGCAGAACCTGCCAACTGAACAGTCCCACCTCAAGGTCCAGTCAGTAGCTGGAAATTAACCTTGAGTTGAGATTGTTGAATGTCACTACCCACATGGCCTCAGAGAATCTGTGTACTTTCTTACTTGTTTACTTTAATCTTCTTGGTCTTCTTTAGGCCACATTAAGCTCCTGCCATTGTTCCCCAATCTAAACGACGTTACCCCTCCCAAGTCTATGGTACCCTCTTGCTTTATACTCAACCCTTCGTATCCGTTACCCTTCCTTCCCCAGCTCTAGGCTCCTGTGCTTTTAGTGTATCATACCATATTCTACTGTACCAAGTCCGATAGATCATCAGGCTGTAAATGTTTTGGACACCCTGTAATGGACACGCTGTAATGGACATGTAGCTTCCTGCTGATGGTCCAGCTGGTGAATGGGGGAGTTGGAGATTTCTCAGCTTATTACAAGGCTGATTAGCTGTAAGGAGATTAGAAGTGCAGGTTAACAGGCGCCTCAAAACTCCTCTTCTCAGCCGCAATATTTGCTTCACTGCTCTGGAAGTGTGGCAGAACTCACCTGCCCGAGATGATGGGAGGTCGGAGGGAAGACAGACGAGCAGTTGGGTGTCCGACAGCTTTAAGTCAACAAGGTAAGATACTGTCTCTTGCTTTATCTTTAGCATTGTGTGGACTGGTTGAAGCTTAGATGGCAGCTAACACGTTCAGTTCATCTCATCGTTACTTTGACTTAGTTAAATACTCTCTGAAGTTGTAGTTTTCAGAAACAGCATATTAATGAATTACCATTAATGAGTCTGAGTCACGACTCGTATAAACATGAGCACTACGGAAGTGTAGATAATGTTTCCTGTTTGGATTTGTAAAATGTGAACTGTTATTGGTTAACTGCAGTTTAGTATGAAAGTAACAAAACATTACCTGTTCAAAGATGGTTTCTTTGAGAATGATGCTCCTCTTAGCAGAAGGGTGGTAACCCTTCACAGGAGAAAATCTGTGACTCTGAACATGTTCAGAAACTATTTTCAAGGGAATAAAGACATTTTTACATGACAGATTCTGATCAAACAGAACTAGGTGAACACGTCTTTCTGTTAGGGAATAAAAGGCTCCATGTACATGCAGACAGGGTTAATAAGGTTCAGTATATCAGCGCCGAGTTTGTTAAACTTTGACCTTCTTGCTTCCCTGCAGCAGTCACATCCTGGTTGTGTCTTGGAGTTGTGGACTTCAAGAGTCAAGAGTACCTAAAATATCTCGCTAAGCTCCTTAAGAAGCTCTGCAGCGGGCAGCCACCAGCCTTCTCCGTCCTCTGTCCTCCAGCTTTACTTTGAGAAGAGGCCCACCCTGAACACTGATCCCTGACCGGTCAGACCCCCGTGGACTGGATTTGAGGGCTACGACATGACGCGACAACAGACTGTATAAGCAACTGGTGATGTGACCTGTCAGTTTATGGTAGCTGGATTTGAAGTCGAGTTTGGCTTTACGAGTCAGAGCCAGAAACTTCCAAAAATGGGCAGCAGGGTGGAACAGATGAGAGGCCAGTGAAAACTGACTGGAGCAAACCATGTGGGAAGGGCCGACTCTTTTGACCCCACCGATGTTCTGGTGCCTCTATTTTTACAAAATGTTGTTGACATTTCATACATTTTATAACCAAATATGTCAGGCTGAGTTTGGGGGAAATTAGTCTAAAAGGATGCACAAGACATCTAGAATTTTTCCATTTGATGGAAACGTGCAGCCATAAAAAACATGGAGTCCTGGATTTTAATACGTCAGTCAGCGTGGACTTCATAGCTTCAGTGCTACAAGAGCTGGAACAAGCAAGTTGAGGGCAAATTTAAAGGGGAACATCAGAGTTGAGTGAGGTTAACCCCCCGGACTGACATGGCAGTCGGTAAGGTGACCTTCACCAAGGCAGAGAGAGAGAAGCTAGCCGAAGTCCTCTGGCTGCTCAACTGGATCTCTGTGGTGACGGGAGCTATCCTCTTTGGCCTGGGCTTATTCCTCAAAGTAGAGATTCAGAAATGGCAGGAAGTGATGTCAGACCAGGGGATCCTTTACGTGCCACATACACTGATCACCACGGGCCTGGCGGCCTGCTGCATCAACTTCCTGGGTGGGAAGATCTGCCTGGACTGCGCCGACACCAACAAGTTCCTGCGCTGGAAGCTGGTGATGATGCCATATGTCATGTGCACCTTCTTCTTCACCTCCTGCATCCTGGTGGGGGCGCTTATGTGCTACAGCATCCGCAGCCAGTTGGAGGAATCGCTGTTACTGGGCCTGAGGAACGCCATGCGGTACTACAAGGACACGGACACGCCGGGCCGCTGCTACCTGAAGAGGACTCTGGACTTGCTGCAGATCCAGTTCCAGTGCTGTGGAAACACAGGGTACCGGGACTGGTTCCAGGTCCAGTGGATCAGCAGCCGTTACCTGGACATGACCAGCAGCACCGTGGTGGAGTAAGTGGAGCCAGATCTGCTGGGATTCACTGGAGTCTTTTGGAATCTCTTTTGGATTTGAGAGGATCCTTGTTGATTCCAGTAAATCCTGATGGATTGTAGCAGATTCTGTCTCTGTCTAGTAGATTCCAACAGTTTCTGGTGGATCCTGGAAGATCTACATTGATGTTAGATTCTACGGGATTTGACGTGGCTCCAGTATGAACACAAAGCTAATTTTAAAGCTACACAGCCAGTGAAAGATGATTGAATATATTAATTCCAGGTTGCACAAACTGAGTTGAGAACATGTCAAGTTGACATAGAACAAATCTGGTTTATCCCAAATTGCATAACTCCACTTTAAAAATATACCCACAGCTACATGAACACACACAGCACAAACAAGCAGTTTGTGTGTGTTTAAGCTAATGCTAATGTCTATCAGCTGGCTGTTTGCGGTGAATAAATAAATAACAAATAAAGCAAATTTACTTCCTGTTCAATGTGAATGCACCTTTATAGATTTGATTCTTGTCGATTCCAATGTACCTGAATGAGTCTGTAGTACTCTACAACCCAAAAGACCTACTAATTTCTTGTGGAACCCAGTAGTTCTTTTCTGTTTTAGTTGCTCCTCTCTAATACTTTTGACTGAAGGCAGATTCTAATGGATCTCCCTGAATTTAGATATTGGATTCTTGTGGATATTTGCGAAAGGATCAGCTTGGATTCCAGAGTCCATTTAGGTTCTGCCGTGCATCACTGGTGGACTGCAAAGGAATCTAATGGATCCAGCTGCAGTGGACCTTGGTGAATTCTGGTGGATACCTACCTGGTGTTGGAAGCCAGTAGGATTTAAGGCACATTACTTGCTCATGGACACTTTAGCGGGGAGATGTGGAGTAACATATCTATTTTTTTACTAGAACGTAACACTTAATACAAAGTTCTTCACTACTCGAGAAAATCCTATAAACAGGTGTGTCCGATCAAAAACTCACTGTAAATCAAACAGATACAAATACTACAGAAAAGTACTGCTTCCGTCTGATTCGTGATTTTATATGGAAGCGTTCTCTCGAACATGCATCTATGTAGTTTCTATTCTAGTTTACGACTGCAGAAGTTCGGGTTCATTAACAGAGAAGAGCTCATTGGCCGGTTGTGGTGTGATACTGGGAGGTGCTGCTGGCTACCTGTGTTGTTTGCCTTAATACATTTTACCTGATGAAGGACTTTCATAGTTTTACTAAAACTAAAATCCTATAATTCTGCATCAAGGTCTCAGATTTCAGTCATATTTAACATTTTCTTTTATTTAGATATGAAAACTGCAAAAACCACATCTCCATATAAGGCTTGGACAGTGTACAATTAATTTCAGCACTACAGAACATCTTATTAGATCTGCTTAATTGACCCTACACATTTGATTCATTGATGGAAATCTGAGTAAATACGAAATATTAGTGACAATATTTCTTTGTCAGAGTATTTTCAGATTGAGGCCACTGGTTCACTGTTGTTAAGGCTGGAAGATACTGGGGTGAAATGTCATGGGATTAATTAGGCCTGACCGACAGGGTTCAACTCAGCTTCAATAGACTCAATATAACCTGTCTGCAGGATTTAGAGACAATCAGTTTTACTCTGTTCAACAATGAGACAAAAACAGCAGGAATTTCTACATCACTGTTGTCCTTTATCTTTACATGAACACCTTCGTTTGTGTTTCATCTTAGAAACAAGAAGTTTCATGAGTGTGGCAGACCATAGTATAGTAGTAGTAGTAATTGTATAGTATTAGTAGCTTTAGTAGTAGTATAGTTCAATTAAATATTTATATAGACATAAATCACAATCAGTTTTGCTCTGTAGTATTATTAGTATTAGTTGTCAGTCATCATAAAAAACAGTAATTCTAAACATATTACAGTGTAAACACAAACCATAAATAGTGACTGAAAAGGCTTAGGCTGAAACATGCCTATCCTATATTATCATCAATTAAGTCTACCAACCTCAAAAGGAAAAGGAATTTAATCAACCAAAAAATAAGTAAAACAAACAGAGAAATTAATTATTCACATACAGTAGCAGTATAAACCAGTTTCTTGAACACCAAAAGAGTTGCAAATTTTTAGGTTTACATTAGCAAAAGGTAACAGTCATTGAAATCGGCAACAATGGTTTTTAAATGATTCAGTTTTATTTATACAGCCCAATTTCACAAATCACACTCTGCCTCAAAGGACTTTACAGTCTGTAACATAGGACACCCTCTGTCCTCAGAGCCTTGATTTGAATAAGGAAAAACTACTCAAAAAAAACCTTTTAACAGGAAACAACAATGATAGAAAGCTCAGGAAGAGCAGCAGAGGAGGTATCCCTTTCCAGGACAGACAGACAGGAAGTAGATGTCGTGTGAACAGAACAGATTCACTACAGTTATAATGACAAAGTGTAGGATGTAAAGGACGGATCCAGACATCATAGTACGTACAGATATTATTAAAAAGTGATGAAATCGTAGTGCTTATATATATTAGTGCTGGGCAACGATTAAAATGTTTAATCGCAAAATTCAATAATGAATACAAAAGTAGTGTATTGCATACTTTTATTTTAAAAGTGCTGTTATATGAACAAAAGTGCAATAACATATGGTTTGGAAACACTTTAAACAAATAAGGTGCTTCTTTACAGCACTTAAAAGTTAGTAACAGTTACAATATTGTAAATATCAACTTAAACATTAATGTGATCAAATTACATATAAAACCAAAACTATTTGCCACTGCCAGGGCATTAACGTTTTGTTTGGTTTGGAATAAAAAAAAAAGAAGAAAAAAGTGATATCTAGAGCCTCAATCATAACATTATAACAGGCCCCTTCGAGGCAACAGCATAATTCTTTTTTGTGTTTTTTCTGAACCGGTACCAGCAGAAACATTTGTCTTTTATCAGGGAGCAGCATTCTCCTTTGGAGAATCTCAGTCAAAAAAAAAAAGTAAACCCTTTCAGTGATACAGGTTGAGTAGTTATACAATGACAAAATTTACTGCATTTATCCATTCCTCCAACTTTACATTTACTTACTCATCTGCACCAAGCCAGTTGATAAGTTCTCCCACATGCTGCATCCAACGTAGTCTGCCTCCCTCCACTGTTTGTTTGGGTGAGTAATTTGCTGGCATCGACGGTGTGCATTGCATTTAAGTGATACTTCAGACTCAAAGTACTCCGATGATAAGAAAACTCAGCTTTGCAGTGGTTACAAATAACTTTTGTTCTATCATCTCTGCCATGCGGAAGAGATTTAAAACGAAAATGTCCATTTAAGAGTTTGGTACCTTTTCTTCCATTTTTATGTCTGCACCAGATATTTTCAGTTTCGCGCTGCGGCTCACTGCAAATGCTCTGATTGGTTGAGACGCGTGATGACGCCCATCCCAAGCCAGTACTGATCAACATCCCACTGTGACCAATGGTTTGTCTGTATATGTATTCAGAGGCAGTGAGCAACGGGCTTTCAATATAATAATAAATAACTATGTTAATGCGCGATAAAATAATTGTCGGCGTTAATTAATGCGTTAACGTGATAATAACGCGTTAACTTGCCCAGCCCTAATATATATATATATATATATAATGATGAAAAGTGTAGATTGTTAAACATACAAACTGTTATCCACTGTGTCATTTGAACCATTAATAACTTGTATTTAGCATTTAAAGAATTTAAATTATTTGAAATCACAAAAATAGGAAGATAAACAGTAATATCACAATGAGAGTGCCACTATCTTTGGTTATCCTACTGGGTTTGTCAATTAAGTGCAAATGGCCATAATTAAACATTGCATTATAAGAGTCTATTGTTAGTTTATGTTGTTTCCAACATAAACACCTCCCCAGGGAGGCGTCCAGCAGGCGTCCGGCACAGATGCCCGAGCCACCTCAGCTGACTCTCGATG
Source organism: Coreoperca whiteheadi (assembly GCA_011952105.1). NCBI lineage: Eukaryota > Metazoa > Chordata > Actinopteri > Centrarchiformes > Sinipercidae > Coreoperca > Coreoperca whiteheadi. The sequence continues at coordinate 27,613,973 of CM022481.1, read as the reverse complement.
TGGAGGAGCAGCAGGCTCTACTCTGAGCTCCTCCAGAGTCACCGAGCTCCTCACCCTGTCTCTAAGGGAGCGCCCAGTTGCCCTATGGAGGAAACTCATTTCGGCCGCCTGTATCCGGGATCTTGTCCTTTCGGTCATGTCCCAAAGCTCATGACCATAGTTGAGAGTAGTAACGTAGAAGTTTGGGTTGATTAACGACTGGTAAATAGAGAGCTTCGCCTTGCAGCTCAGCTCTTTCTTTACCAAGACAGACCGATACATCGACCGCATCACAGAGGATACACCGATCCGCCTGTCGATCTCCCGCTCCGTCCTTCCCTCACTCGTGAACAAGACCCCAAGATACTTAAACTCGTCCACTTGAGGCAGGAGCTCTCCACCAACCTGAAGGGGACAAGCCACCCTTTTCCGGCTGAGAACCATGGCCTCGGACTTGGAGGTGCTGATTCTCATCCCCGCTGCTTCACACTCGACTTCAAACCGTCCCAGTGCACGCTGAAGGGCCTGGTTTGATGAAGCCAACAGGAAAGCATCATCTGCAAAAAGCAGAGACGAAATCCTGTGGTCCCCAAACCCGACTCCCTCCGGCCCCCAACTGCGCCTAGAAATCCTGCCCATATAAATAATGAACAGGACCGGTGACAAAGGGCAGCCCTGCCGGAATCCAACATGCACCGGGAACAGATCTGACTTACTGCCGGCAATGCGAACCAAACTCCTGCTCCGGTCATACAGGGACCGGACAGCCCTTAGCAGAGGGCCCTGGACCCCATACTCCCAGAGCACCCCCCACAGGTCGCGGTAAGGGACACAGTCGAATGCCTTCTCCAGATGCACAAAGCACATGTGGACTGGTTGGGCAAACTCCCTGAACCCTCAAGCAACCTGGCGAGGGTATAGAGATGGTCAAGTGTTCCACGACCGGGATGAAAACCGCATTGTTCCTCCTGAATCCGAGGTTCGACTATCGGCCGAATTCCCCTCTCCAGTACCCTGGTATAGACTTTTCCGTGGAGGCTGAAGAGTGGGATCCCCCTGTAGTTTGAACACACCCTCCAGTCCCCCATCTTAAACAAAGGGACCACCACCCCAGTCTGCCAGTCCAAAGGCACTGTCCCCAGCCGCCATGCGATGTTGCAGAGGCGTGTCAACCAAGACAGTACTCCTTCCACCGTCCAAGGATGTCCCCAGTTGAAGTCAGCAGATTCCCAACCCCACTGTAAACAGTGTGTGCAGGGCACTGCTTCTCCCTCCTGAGGCACCGGATGGTTTTCCAGAATTTCTTCGAGGCCGTCCTTCTCCATAGCCTCACCAAACTCCTCCCAGACCCGGGTTTTTGCCTCTGCAACCACCTGGGCTGAAGCTTGCTCGGCCTTCCGGTACCCATCAGCTGCCTCCGAAGTCCTACGAGCCAACCAGGCTTGACAGGACTCCTTCTTGACCCCTTACTTCCGGGGTCCACCACCAGGTTTGGGGATTTCCGCCACGACAGGCACCTGAGACCTTACAGCCACAGCTCAGAGCGGCCGCTTCGACAATGGAGGTGGAGAACATGGTCCACTCGGACTCAATGTCTCCAGCCTCCCTTCGGGATCTGGTTGAAGCTCTGCCGGAGGTGGGAGTTGAAGATCTCTCTGACCGGAGACCGCCATCAGATCCAACTCACCACCAGGTGGTGATCAGTTGACAGCTCCGCCCCTCTCTTCACCCGAGTGTCCAAGACATACGGCTGGAGGTCAGATGAAACAACCACAAAGTCGATCATCGACCTCCGACCTAGGGTGTCCTGGTGCCATGTGCACTGATGGACACCCTTATGCTTGAACATGGTGTTCGTTATGGACAAACCGTGACTAGCACAGAAGTCCAATAACAGAACACCACTTGGGTTCAGGTCGGGGGGGGGCTTTCCTCCCAATCACACCCCTCCAGGTGTCACTGTCGCTGCCCACGTGAGCGTTGAAGTCCCCCAGTAGAATGACGGAGTCCCCGGTCGGAGCACTTTCCAGCACCCCTCCCAGAGACGCAAAGAAGGTTGGGTACTCTACACTGCCATTTGGCCTGTAAGCACAATTAACAGTAAGAGACCTATCCCCGACCCGAAGGCGCAGGGAAACAACACTCTCATTCACTGGGGTGAATCCCAACACATGGTGGCTGAGCTGGGGGGCTATGAACAAGCCCACACCAGCCCACCGCCTCTCACTGTGTGCAACTCCAGAGTTGTAGAGAGTCCAGCCTCTCTCAAGGAGTTGGGTTCCAGAGCCCAAGCTGTGCGTGGAGGCGAGCCCGACTATCTCTAGTTGGTATCTCTCAACCTCTCGCACCAGCTCATGCTCCTTCCCCCCCAGCGAGGTGACATTCCATGTCCCTAGAGCAAGAGTCCGTGTCCGGGGATTGGGCACCTGCCTTCGACTGGGTGGCAGTCGAAGGTGGGGGCCTCGGTTCCTCCTGCAGGTGGTGGGCCCACAGGAGATCGTCGCTCCTTCGGGCTAGGCCTGGCCGGGCCCCGTGGGGTAAGACCCGGCCACCAGGCGCTCGCATACGAGCCCCAACCCCGGGCCTGGCTCCAGGGTGGGGCCCCGGTTGCGCCATACCGTAGACGATGCAGTAAACATGGCCCTCCACTTCATCCTCCAGCACCTGGACTCCTGAGGAACCTATGCCAGGATCCTGTTTGTGGATTTCAACACCACAAACCTGGCTCTGCTGCAGGAGAAGATCACCCAGCTGAGTGCGCCTGACTCCACCTGCAGGTGGATCACAGAATTCCTGTCTGACAGGAGGCAGCATGTGAGGCTGGGAAACATGTCTCTGACTCCCGGACCATCAGCACTGGTTCCCCTCAAGGCTGCGTTCTTTCCCCTCTGCTCTTCTCCCTGAACACCAACAGCTGCACCTCCAGTCACCAGTCCATCAAGCTCCTGAAGTTTAGGGATGACACCACCCTCATTACGCTCATATTGACCACTTGGAGACCTGGTGCAGCCAGAACAACCTGGAGCTCAGCACTCTCAAGACAGTGGAGATGCTTGTGGACTACAGGAAGAACCCAGCCCCACCCGCCCCCATCACCCTGTGTGACGCCTGTCGACACTGTGGAGTCCTTCCTCTTCCTGGGCACCATCATCACCCAGGATCTAAGGTGGGAGCTGAACATCAGCAAGAAAGCCTAGCAGAGGATGGACTTCCTGCGGCAGCTGAAAAAATTCAACCTGCCAAAGACACTGATGGTGCACGTCTACACCACCATCATGGAGTCCATCTTCACCACCCCCATCACTATGTGGTACGCTGCTGCCTAGGATGAGGGCAGACTGCAGCATATCATTCTCTCTGCTCAGCAGGTGATTGGCTGCAATCTACCTTCCCTCCAGGACCTGTAACAGGAAAGATCGCGGCTGACCCTCCCACCCTGGAAACAGACTGTTTCAGACACTCCCCTCCAACAGGAGGCTGCAGTCCATCTACATTTACATTTAGCAGATGCTGTTATCCAAAGCGACTTACACAATTTGGGGTTCAGCATCTACCTCAAGGATACTTCGGCACATGACTGGGATCGAACCGCCGACCTTCCGATTGGTGGACGACCAATTACCAAGCCACAGCCGCCCCTATCTTTCCATCTGCAGCCTCATCAACAAGACACAGGACCCCCACTGACCCTGACTCTCATGCCCCCCACCCCTTTATAGTACTCATACTGTAAATGTTTGCACATTCCCATGTAAATATTTCGCACATCCCTGCATAAACTGTAATTTAAATAACAGTCATATTGTCCATATTCTTTGTTATTATTCTCAGAATATTTTTAAACATTCTTTAATATCTTATATTGGATTCTTGACCTCAGCACTTGCTTTGTCTTTTATATTTTTACTATGTTTAATGTTTTGCACCAAAATACAAAAGCAAATTCCTTTTGTGTGTAAATCTACTTGGCAATAAAGCTGGTTCTGATTCTATAGTAGAATAGTAACACTAGCAGTGCCACTAACAGCCTGCTCCTCCTATGCAGCCGTCTGAGGAGTAATGTGGAGGGGAAGTACCTGATGGACGGCGTTCCCTTCAGCTGCTGCAGCACCTTCTCCCCTCGACCCTGCATCCAGCAGCAGGTCAGCAACAGATCAGCACATTTTAACTACGACCAGCAGAGCCAGCAGCTGAACCTGTGGAGGAGAGGCTGCCGACAGGCCCTGATGGACCATTACACCGGCATCATGCAGTCCATTGGGCTCACCGTGCTCCTCATCTGGCTGTTTGAGGTACTGCAGCGGCTGCTGAGTCAGACTAAATATCCATTGTGATTTAGGGAAAAATACAACAAAATAAGTTTCGTCTTTATGCATCCAGCACAGAAAAGGAAGCCGGAAACAGCCCAGCACCTTTGAAAAAGAAACAACACACCTTTCAACAAATCTAGATCTATTATTCTGTGTCCAGTTTAGTTTGGTATTAAGCTGTCAGTATATGTCCTCAGAAGGCTTAGGGGTTTGAACAGATAGAAACACGAGGTCAAACAACATGTTGTATGAACTAGTTATAACCCGACCCTTAATGTGCTGTCTGGTTCACCAAGAAACAACGTTTGTTGACATGCAGCTCTCCACATTACACTAAAGACACCATGTTTTTCTTCTCCCACCAGCTGCTGGTTTTGACGGGAGTCCGTTACCTGCAGACAGCCATGGAGAACGTTCTCCGGCTGGGTGATCCTGACTCAGAGTCGGATGGTTGGATTCTGGAGAACAGCCTGGCAGAAACAGCCCGGTCCAACTTTAACGTCATCAAGAACCTGGGGAAGTGTTACCAGTTTGACGACGACCCAAACATCAACGTCCCAAACGCCCCTGCCGAGCAGGAGGTGCCATCCCGGCAGGTCCAGATCCCTGTGACCAGCTAACATCCAGTCTGAGGAGTGCTGCAAGATCTCGGGTTCAAAACCTCAACGAATGCTCTGTTGCAATGAATCACTTCCAGCTCCAGGACGCACGGCTCTGAGCTGGGCCCGTCCTCTGGGAGACCATTAAGACGTTATCGTCCCGAGGAGCCAAAGAGAAGCTCTATTGATGCCGTCCAGATATGAAATTTGGAAAAATGTTTAAAACCCAGCTGCCGTGTCCTCAGAGCTCTGCAGGTCTGAGGGAACTTATGAGTTTTACAGGTTTTTAAAACAATGTTTGAAGGAACAAATACCTAAACTTGTAATGAAAACTGCCGGAGCACAGTGCTTTCATTCTTAGATGTTTTGTGACAACGTGAAATTTTTTGTCCTCGAGAATGACAGGGACACTTTTGTATGTCATGAAAGTTCGATTTTAACCTTTTGGTGTCAACTTGTGCTTTTAAAAAACAGGTACAAATTTGCAGCAAAGGGTGCTAAAAAAAAGGATAATAAAGGCATAATTTAGCTTTCTCCACTTCTTAGAATGATGCTAAAACAGACTGCAGGATCAAAACAACCTGGAAGCTTCAACAAGACGACAAATATTAATTAGAATAAAATGATTTGTTTGAGACTGGGCTGTGATTGGCTCGTCACATCGCTATAACGCAACACAGGACAAACTTTGGATCAACTTTCATCTGTCCGATGATCAAACATGTCCACAGACAGTTTAAATCACATCCTGCTGTTTGCACTGTATGTGAACTGATAAACGGTATCTGTAATGATCAATCAAATATCCCAGTGTCACTAGGGGCCTGAAGATCAAAGAAATGCTGCTTTCTTTCTGTGGAGCAGACTTTAAAATTAGTTTTGTCCAGTCACTTTCTGCTGACAGTCAGCGTGAAGGCAGTTTGTTGCCTCAGCTGCTTCTGTTTTCATTCCCAGGTTGTCAGATACTGATGTTTGTCGGCGTCTCATTCAGACGCACACGGTCCTTTAGCGTCTGCGTGAGACGCACCGGGTTTTCAATGAACGCCAATGTAAAACCATCAGCAGCGACATGAGACGCTCGAGGAGCTGCTCCAACATTAACCCAAGCGCGGCGTTTGAAGATGCATTGGCCCCATCGGAGAACTGAGGACCCGCCGCCCAGAAGGGTTTTCCTCACTGTTCATTCCCATGTTACAGTTTTCATCCAGTGGTATCCTCAACATTTCTCAACACTAAAACACGAAAGTGTCCTTGATAATTCAACAGAAACATAGGTTAATGTTAGGGCCATCAGTTTAGATCGTTTCTCCTTCAGTTCTGAGAAATATAGCTTTATGTTGTTTTGGATAGCGGAAGGCTAGGCTATATCACCCACGAGCCCCACTGCAGGAGGACTCCAGCTCAACTGTCGGTCTGCTGGTGTTTGAGTCTTGTTTTGGCTAAAATATCTGAAACAAACCAAGATCTTCATTTTTTCTTAACATAGATCATCATGATGAAGTGTAATTACGAGTTCAGCTGTAGTAGATTTTTCTTTTAAGACCGATTTACAACACTACAACAAGAACTACAGTTGTCCATGGACAACTGCTGATTTGTATCAAGCTGCATTGGGCCTCTATAACTGTACTAAATGTTATTGTTTTTCAAAGGAGTGGAGGCTGTAAATACTGAATTGAGAATACTCTGGGAAGTTCAAGGGGATGGTAAACACTTCTGATGTATTATATATATATTAAATTAAATGTATTTACACTGTAACGGCCTCCTGCTGTATCCTGTGCAATCTAATCTTTGTGCAATTGGTCCATCTCTCATGATGTAAATTAGCCCCACACGGTCGACTGTCAGCACTGGCCTTGCAACGTTCTGGGTGATTTAAAATGGCCATTGGTAGAAACATCAGTATTTCACCAGCACTGATGTGTTTCCTCACATACAGTCATATGATTCAGCTCAAAGAACCTCTTTAATATAAAGAGAACTTCTCTTTGACCTGTTAGATAAAAGAAGGTTCCAACAGCATGAGTTCATAAAATCAGAAACAATCAGCTCAAGCCACAGATCATTGATTCACAACCTCATCATTAATAAGGCTGTGATGTTTGTCTCCTCCTGCTGGTCGTCTGCAGCACTGCAGCCAATTACAGCCCTCCTCCTCTCTGACCGGCAGAGGGAGCCAGTTGTCATGGCGACGACCACGTGGTCCTCAGTGCCCCAGATTATTCTGCTGCTAACCCCCCTCCCCTTTACTCCTTTGTTCCCCGTTTCACCTCCTTCCTTTCCTTGCTCTCTCCTCATCTTCCTCCCTGTCATGTATTCATCGCTCCTTTCATCCCTCCATCTCTTCCTTTCCACATTCAGTCCCTCCATCCTTCTTTCATCCTTCCATTTTCCTCCTTCATCTGTCCTTTCTGCCTTCATCCCCTTCTTCCTTCTGTCTGTCTCTCTCTCATCCTTTCTTTCCCTAATCTCTCTCTTCCCTACTGTTCCTTTTCTTCCTCCCTCTCCTGTTATGTAACATCTCCTCTTCATCACTGCCTCCCTCCGAACACTCACATTTCTCCTCCACCAGTGACATCACAGGCTCAGGGCGTGGCCTGATCAGAATCAATAAACCCTGTGTGTGTGAGCTCGTCGGTTGCCATGGGGACGGGATTTACATTCATTTCTCAACGACCGCTGTCACCTCTTCATGTCCCAAAATGCACCTGGAATCATGACAAGCTGTTACATAACTGAGAGCGAGCGGCTCGGCCAATCACAGCCTGTGACACACACACATTTTCATCATAACTGTAGATGCTCTGATCTCTTGATCTGCCTGCGGTCTGTCCGTCCCTCCTCTGCTGCTTCTCCCGAGCTTTCTACCATCTTTGCCCTGTTAAAGGGTTTTTTGGGAGTTTTTCCTTATTTGACTCGAGGCTCTGAGGTCAGGGGGGGTCGTGCGTTACAGACTCTGATGTTGGGCTGTAGAAACAAAGCTGAAGTGATGTCATACGGAACAGGAAGTGAAGAGGAGATGATCATACTGTAAACTACAATGATTGGCTGTCCTCTCTGGAAGACACTGCAGGCAGCAGGCGTCTGCCGTAACATAATAAAGGACAACGCCCCCCCTGGACATGACCTGCTGACCAACATCCTGCCCTCTGGGAGGCGAAACAGAAGTCTCAAAGACTGGTTTAATAATCCAAGGACTCTGAACGGGGAAGAGACATAAGAGCTTCCATCCTGTCGTTAATGTGCGATAACGCTTTAACGTCATTTATTGTCTCTCATTATGTGTTTGAACGCCTCGTTTGTGTCTCTGCACTGACCAGATGTTCTCCATGGTTTGTTTGGAGCTGACGGCTCGTCTCCCGTCACCGGCGCTGGTGTGTTTCTGTAGCGAGTAGTTTGCTGCTCTCGCTCATCACAGCTGGTCTGTTCGATGCTTCATTGCACTGACTAGCTGCTAGATCGTTACAGTTGAAAGTTTACTAGTTCAATCGGTAGCCAGCAGCCAGTAGCCGGTGCAGACCGGCCTGACGACATTTCGAGGTGGCGTCCAGCAAACGAGGAGGGCTTCGTAGATAATTGGCGGACTTTCTGGGGAAGACCTGGTCTGATTAGGAGAGACGCAAACCCACCAATTCACTAACAATTAAAGGAACAATTTGAGTTGAATTACTGAAATAAATGAACTTTTCCACGACGTTCTAATTTATCGAGATGCACCTGTACATACAAACCTAAACTGAAATACCACCGCTGAAATAGCACCTCAAAACAGGAGAACTAAATGTGGACTCCTAAACATCAGATCTCTGTCATCTAAAGCTGTACTAGTAAACGATCTGATATCAGATTATCACATTGATTTATTTTGTCTCACTGAAACCTGGCTGGGTCATGAAGAATATGTTAGCCTAAATGAATCCACTCCGCCCAGTCATATTAATACTCACCTCCCTCGAGGCACCGGCCGAGGAGGTGGAGTTGCAGCCATCTTCGACTCAAGCCTATTAATCAACCCTAAACCTAAACTAAATTATAACTCATTCGAAAGCCTTGTTCTAAGTCTTTCATATCCAACCTGGAAAACACGACAGCCAATCCTATTTGTTATAGTGTACCGTGCTCCTGGTCCTTATTCAGAGTTTTTATCTGAATTCTCAGAATTTCTATCAGGTTTAGTCCTTAAAACAGATAAAGCAATTATTGTAGGTGATTTTAATATTCATGTGGGCGTTGAAAATGATAGCCTCAGTACTGCGTTTATCTCACTTTTAGACTCGATTGGCTTCTGTCAGAGTTACATAAACCCACTCACTGTTTTTGTTGGGTGATGGCAAACAGAGAGAGGGAAAGGACCCAGATGCAGGCAGCTCACCAGAGGATGAAGACTTGGATGGTTCTTTCCAGAAGTACAGACAGGCCTTAATCCAGCGTTCAGCTGAACAGGCAGCCAGAACCAGCACAAATATGAAGACGAACCAACAACGAACTAAGGAGATGAACCGGTATATGTAGGGGGAGGCTGATGGGAATGAACTGCAGGCGAGGAGTTTCAACAACCTGGGAGAATCTCGTTTAGCCTGGCAAGATGATCTCCAGAAGGACCACCGAGCAGCCCAGCAAGCAGGCACAGCTCCCCCCCCCCCCCCCCACCACAGACACAGCAGCACTGATCCAGCAGGTGGAACCACAGATCCAGAGTCTGCAGCTCCAGAGGCAGAAACACCTGCTGACAGTGAAAAAGGAGAGAAGAGAGGGAAGAGAAAGCACAAAACTACGGGAGAAAGAAGAAGTCGAGTTAGTGACAGGTCTTTATGGGATCAGAGAGGTGCATTGTGGGATGTCTCCCGGCAGGCTCGGCCTATAAATGCACTCAAAGAAAAAGCACGCAGGGCAATGTATGTATTAAAAACCAAGTTATTCATGATTTATGTTCCGATTAGAACCTGTCATTTTACCAGTAGCTTGTTATGGAGGTACATCTATAACAGTGAGGACTTTCATTGACTTAATGCATTCGCCAACCCCTGACCTGAACCTGAACCTGAACCTGAACCTGAACCTAACCCTGACCCTGAAACCAGGTCTGAACCCTCAAACAGCCCTTGAAGGTCTGTTGAAAGTGAGGACCGGCCAACATGTCCTCACTTTCCAAACATGTACTCACTCCCAAGGTCTGAAACACAAACTGGTCCTCACGAAGACGGCTGTACAAGGGCGTGCACACACACACAAACACACACACACACACACAGACACACACACAAACACACACACACACACACACACACAGAGACACACACACACACACACACACACTGTTTAAAGGAGCAGTTAAACAGTTTTAGGGATGTAGTCAGAGAGGTCAGAGGTCGTGTGTGTGTGTGTGTAGGTTGCATCTCCTTATTCTGATTCAGCAGTGATGACCTCATGACCTCCAGCAGGTTGTCATGGAGACGTGTGTTTACAGGAGCATTACAATGAAGGAGGCAGGGAAGGAAACAAGGAGGAAGGATCCTTTACAAGGAGGTAAAGAAGGAAGGAACGAACGTGAGGAAGCAGCCTGGTGTCTCCGCAGGTCGTCCGTCTTTCCGTCTGTCCTCTGGCGGTAGCAGGGCGTCCTGAAGTCCTGTTGACCTGTAAACATGTGAAACACAGTGTTTAACCCTCTCATGACCGACTGTGAGTGAACAAAACCTGGAGGAACTTTTAATGTTCTGAATGAACAAACTGTGACAAACAGAAAGGAAACTGAAGGTTAAAAGGTGCAACAACCAAGAACACACCGTCCATCACCGAGGTCAGACGTCTCTCGCTGCTTTCCTTCTTTCTTCTTCTGGATTTCAGTCTCCTGAGGAACAAAGGAGTCATGGTTGCTGGCTGCTGGTTGCCTGGTAACGAGTCCTGGGAAAGTGGCGGCGCTGCCAGGAGGCCGAGAGGCCAGACGCCCAAATGAACAAGCAGACAGCCAGCAGGCTTTGTTCAAACACACAAAACTTTATTTAACATTCAGATCCACGACTCAAAGACTCTGCAGAGCCGTTATGTCATTGCGTCTGAGGATCACACGTTAATGTTCTAATGTTTACTAGAACATTACTATAAATGACATTAATATTCTGTTCTTTAACGTCTCTAAAGCTCTCGGAGGAATTCATGAGTGAATGTGTCACTAATCAATAAGATCCAATCAGTGAGCCAAAGTGAAGCCCCAACCACCACCAAACTGTAAGCGACAGGATTGGACGCTGCTGCTGTCACTCTTAGAATGATTGATTAGAAGCAACGTTGGGGAGCTAATCAGCTATAAATTACTCCACATTAAAGGTAGTTGAGTCTGGACCAATCACTGCCCATGCAGCGTTATTCTCCCCCGTTATTCTCCCACCGCCCCCCCTACTCCGCTGTGATTGGCTTGTTACTTCAACACGTCCTGTGATTGGATGCTAGTTCCAACGATTTATCTGTCCAATGTTTGGCAAGTTGCTCTAACAACAGTAATGTACTAATAATACAAATTTACGTATATTTTAAGTCCTTATGTCTACAGCGGGTAGATATAAGGACTCCGCCCCGTTTGGAGAGTAAATTATCATTACTGAAAGGTTAATAAAAGCTTTGCAAGTAAAAAGCTAATAGGAGTAGATTATCACTATGACTCGTATTTAAAACCTGTTTTAAATCATGATTAAGGTCCCGGGCTCTGCTGTGTGGACCGACGCCGCTGTCTCATTTCAGGTCACCGTGTTTTTACTGCTAGCGTCTTTCTGCTGCTCCAGCTCATCGCAGTTATTCGTTCGACTCTTCATTACGACATTCTTGCTAATCCCACCGTTTACATGCTGTTCAGTTTTTCTAGCTACTGTTCTTTAGCTTAGCAGCTAGCAATGGCGTCCCTCCATCTGCTGCTCGGTGTGTCAGATGTTTAGCTGTTCCTCCTCTACTTCAAGGCTGGATTACTGCAGTTCCTTATTATCAGGCAGCCTGAAGAAGTCCCTTAAGATTCTCCAGTTGATTCAGAACGCTGCAGCACGTGTACTGACAGGAACTGGGAAAAGAGATCATATTTCTCCAATATTATCTTCTCTGCACTGGCTCCCTGTGAAATCCAGAATAGAATTTAAAATCCTTCTCCTCACCTACAAAGCTCTTAATGGTCAGGCACCGTCGTATCTTACAGAGCTCATAGTGCCTTATTACCCCACTAGAACACTGCGCTCTCAGAATGCAGGGTTTCTTGTGGTTCCTAGAGTCTCCAACAGTAGAATGGGAGCCAGAGCCTTCAGCTATCAAGCTCCTCTTCTGTGGAATCAGATCCCAGTTCGGGTTCGGGAGGCAGACACCATCTCCACATTTAAGAGTAGGCTAAAGACTTTCCTCTTTGATAAAGCTTATAGTTAGGGCTGACTCAGGAGAGTCCTGAACCATCCCTTAGTTATGCTGCTATAGACCCTCTTCTGCCGGGGGACTTTACATGATGCACCTCTCTCCTCCTCTCCCTGTCGTGTGTCAGCAAACAGGCAAAAGGGAAAAGGACCCAAATGCAGACAGAGGTGGCAGGATGATGAGTGGAGACTTCTTTCTTTCTAGTAGACAAATGGCAGCAGGTTACAGGCAGGTGGGTAAGCGGGCAGAACCAACACAGCAACAATGACAAACCGGTCAAGAACAAAAGAAAACCATAACTTAAATCCACTCAGGTGGGGCAGGATAACGATACACAGGTGGAAACAATCAGGGCCCTCAAAGGAAGGAAGCAAAACTGACAGACACAAGAGGGAACAACGTTGTAATGCATGTCGTAAAATGGTGAATACTGCTGAATATACTAAAGTCTAAGATTTACGATAGGCTCAGTCAATGAAATAGGTTTTTCAAAAATTGTGAATTGCAACCACAAGAGGTCCTCGAGCGTACAGTCATACATGTGCAGTGAAAACACTGTGCTGATGGGTCCAGGAGTGGATCAGCTGCAGACACACCACCAAACGCATAAAGAAAGTTAAGGCAATAAGTCAGAGGTGAGGGCGCACCTAGGATCTCTGTCATCCTACAGCTCGCAGCTGGCATCCAATCACAGCGACACGCCGACATGGGAGTTACTTTGTTGTCTCTTGGACGGTTTGAAGTATCAGCATCTGTCTCTATTAGCCTACTGAAACACATTCCTGTCCTGCTGCTCATGTTCTATGATGCTGTTTGCATTATTAATTATATCTGTCTTAATCATTAAACCCACATGAGCCTTCTAACTGCGTAACTTATGGTCTTATGTACATAATAGTAAACATCTCAAAAGGGTTAGAAATTAGTTTCACTTGAAATTAAAAATATTGTCATTTAAGTTTTTGTAAACTTTCCTGATAGTTTGAGGTGGGCGTGGTTATGCGCTGATATTTATTACGCAATTAATTCCGCAAACCAATCATAAAGAATCCACGTCAGTTTTCCCACAGCTGCAACAAAACCTCTGGGCTCCCACTCAGTCTGAGCCAACTTGTCTTTACGTAGCCTTTTGCAATTAGCTAGATAACCAAATATTGCCTATTGATCTATCTATCTAAGGTTATCTATCTAGCTACCAAGCTAGCTAAGCTAGCTCTGTCTGAGGAAAATAAGAACAACCCCAGGTTCCTCTCAGCTCTGTAGCCAGGCTGACGGAGAGCCACAGCTCCATTGAGCCATGTATTCCTGTAGCCCTCAGTAGGAACGACTCCAATAAGCTTCTTTAAGGATAAACCTTTAACTATTAGAGACAAAATGCATCAGGTCCTCTCCTCAGCTGGTGCCGATCGATCTTCAGGTCAGTTCTATTTCTACAGCCCGACATCACAAATAACAATGTGCCTCAAAGGGCTTCACAGTTTGTAACATCCAACCCCCTCTGTCCTCAGAGATGTCAATCAAAAGGTGACCTGCCACACCTGCACAGTCTGGAGCAGCAAAATGAGCTGTTTTTTGAACATGGTTTTCTAAGAGTTATGAGGGTTTGTTTTCACTCATGTTTGTGGCTGCTTGATGAGACTTTGGTATCATTTAAGCATATTTACCTCCCAGCGGCTTTAATAACAGAGCATCTGTGTCGCATCACCAGTGAACCTCAGAGCTGTGAAGAGTCATTCATGTGTTTCCTAATGTGTGTTGTGTTCAGGTTCTTCTCTTCATGAGGCGTTCGCTGACCTGCTGCTGCACGTGAACCACGCCGCTCTGTTGACATCCTCAGCCAATGGGAGGAGGGAGAGGCTGAGGAGGGCCGTGATTGGCTGCAGGCAGGAGTAGGGTGAGGTCTCGTCACTGCTGCTGTCAGCAGAGAACCCCGTAAGTGTGGCGATGTCGGGTGAAAACCAATGGCTGGGAGATACAGGGTTTTTATACTGGGACATACTGGGTTTCCATAGTGACAGCGAAGAGATATCAGGTTTCCTGAGCAGCATCAATAGAAACACTTTCTCGTTTCCTCCTCCTCCTCTCGTCCTTGTCGTCTCTCTGTGTAACAGCATGAATAAATGACAGGGGGAGGAGGGGGGGGGGGGGGAGGGGGAGGAGAAGGAGGAGGAGGAGTAGGAAGAAGAGTGCTGAGTCGGGCTGCAGCCTCTCTAAGGCTGATGGAGGATGGGGGAGGGGAGTGAGGGGGAGAGGATGGAGGGGGATGTGGAGAAGGGGGAGG
>CM022481.1:27556945-27572002 GCA_011952105.1 Coreoperca whiteheadi | reverse complement strand
CGTACAGTCTCTCATACTGCCTGTCTCACCTCTCGTCCTGTCCGGATGTGGCGAGCCAGCTTGACTTTAGCGAAGTTTCCCTTCCCGATGGTTTTCAGTAGTCGGTAGTTTCCGACGTGCGGCGTCTCGTCTGCAGAGGACGAAGAGTTTTTGCAGCGAGCGGAGCGGGACGACACCTGACCACGCCCATCGTCCACTGAGGAATGCTGGGAAATAAATACATCACAGAGACAGACAGTCAGCGTGTTGTTGCTGATTAACTTTTAACCGTAAAATAAAGGCATTATTATTAAGAAGTGGCAGTAAAACAAACCCTCAATGGTTCCGAATCCCTAACAGACGGCGCACTACGACACCTGCACACACAGAGACAGGTAGACCTGAAGAACTGCGACCCAGAGCAGAAGAACCAGGTCAGAACCGCTGCTCTACACTGAAGCCTTTCTTCATGGTATGAGTCTGCTCCACCGACCAGGAGGACACCTGTGACCAATCATAGCTCCCACGTCACACACTGCGCTCTGATTGGACAACAGGTTCGTCAGGTAGACACACCTGATCAATCCCTGTGTTCTGAATAAGAAGACGGACCGACCTGCGGACAGTCTGACAGCAACACTTAAACACATAAACGGACCAAAAGACCACCTGGACCAGGATGACTGGAACCCTCTTAATAACCCTAAAAAACCTTCTCAGGGAGACTGAGCCCTTTAAAGAACCACCAGAACCTCTTCCAGGACACCTGGGAAGTAGATGCTTTCAAAACCACGCAGGATCCCTTGGACCCACAACAGGAGCACTGTAATGTCTCTCAGGACACCTGGGATCCTCTTAAAGTCCCTGCAAACCTTCTCAAGGCGCCTGTAAATCTTCCAAAGATCCACTGGGCCTTTTTAAGTAGTTCTCCCACTGACCACAGTGACGCCCAGAACCTCCTCAGACAGCCTGGAAACTATGTAAAACCACCTAAAATTCGTCCAGCAAACACCTTGAACCACATTAACGGGTCTCTTCACGGGAATAACCCCGTGAGTGAGTCCATACACCCGCTAAAACAGGAAGAAAACGCGGATAAAAGCCCGGCACGATGAGCGGATCTGCGGTTAAAGTTGGAGAACTACCTTTGTTAGCAACACGTGGAAGGTACCGACACAACAGGGTTACAGATCACTCACATGTTCGGCGTCCCGCTCGTTGACAGTGGGCAGGGGGGTCCTGGAGGACATGTTACCCGGGTCAGCGAGAGGCGGGTTCGGTCATGAAGCCGCCCGTCCGCCCCGGAACACCTGCCTACAGCTAGCGGGCTGGGTTAGCTTCGGCTCGGGTTTATCTGAGCAGGTTATCAGCATCACTGGCTCCAGTCCCGGCTACAGGACCGGAGGGTTATCTGGCCCGGCTCGGCTCCGTTCGGCTTCTTTTCCGGCAGTTGTGGACCGACACAGACCCAGACTGAAGCGGAGCAACAGTTCCTCTTTACTGGCGAAGTTAGCCGGCTAGCCCGCGGCAGCCTGGCAGGACCGGATGTGTGTCTGGGGCCAGAGCGGGGCCAGGTCTGCCTGCTGGTATCGGGTTCGGCTCGGTTCTCAGAGACAGTCCCGGTTCCGTCGGCTCAGCAGCAGTTCGGCTCCAGCCGCCACTCCTCTCCGGAGAAGCTATCTGCTAGCTGCTCCGCTAGCCACAGCCAAGATGGAGGACCAACCAAACCCAGCGCGCTGACAGGATGCGACGTCAGGGCCAGCGTGCCTCGGGATTGGTTCGTCAGGCCGAGCGGCGGCGTCTGTTGTTGCTAGGGTGACTGGTCAGGAAGAGGGTCCAGTAAACGGGTTAAAACTACAATAACGTTTAAAAAGTGTGCTCGTGAATAAAGACTCATTCCAACATAACCGTCTGAACTGCAGCAGATTCCTGCAGGTGCAGAACCTGCAGCAGCACCGTCACACGCACACCTGTGCACGTGCGCACCGTCGGCCATGTGACGTGTAATGAGCATTATTTATAGGTTATATTGTGTTTGAAAAACGTTGAGTGTGTCACGGGTTTGGGGGGGTTTATGTCTTATATTTCTAATACATAAATAAAACAATGCAGAACTCCCATTGGAAAACCGCCGTTTAACTCCTGAGAGGAGAACGGGGCACAGTTACTCGTCCATATACTTTTGGCCATAAACTGTCTACGAGGTCATTTTTAAAACTAATTTCACAGCACCAGGTTGTATAATGAAATGAAGTTTGAGGTCCCTTTGTGCTGCACACACAGCAAACCATCAAACAGGGAAACACATAAAACAATACACAGGTGTGTAGATAGTACACACAGCTCCCAGGACATAATGTACAATATATACCAATAAATAAATACAAGGGGAGAAACCAGAGGGACTTTTCTTTCAACGCCAAGAACATGTTCTCCTCAAGTCCTAAAAGAGAGATCCTGATTACGTGTCAGTCCGCAGGTGCAGGGTGTGACCAGCAGGGGGCAGCAGAGTGCCACAGACACACACACCTGGACTGACCCATCCAGGTACACGTGTTTAACACCTGCAGTCTTTTACCTCAAGGATCACAACCACAATATCGAATCTATCACGTGTTGTACGGGACACAGTCCAGGTGTTGAACACGATCAGCTGCACCAATAATCAATGAACTGTTCTCCCATAAACATGTGATCACACAGATCAGATTAAAAAAGCTGAAGGATAAAAAAACACAAGATAAATAAAGAGTAAAGAATGTATTAGATGTGCACAATCTATCATATATGAAGTCATTATGTTATGACAGGATGTTATAGAGCGTATAGAAACGATTTCTGAGTGAGATAATAACAGAAATATGTGTCAGCTGATCAGACGGAGGGAGGTCACATGACTCACACCGCACAGCTTAAACACAGGCTAGGCTTTGTTAAACCCTTTCACTTGGGGAATGAGCAGTGCACGTTGATGACATCATGATGACATCACTGCGGGGAAACAGACCATCAGCAGAGCCCTGAGCGTGACCCAGCTCTTACCTGTCTCACTGCAGCTTATTTCCATTAGCTCTTTAAATCCCTCTGCACCTCAGGAGAGGAACCAGAGCAGGTTTCCTGATGAATCTTTATATCCCCGTCTGTGGACACACAATCACTACACGACAACAGTTTGAAGAAGACGGAGACATTAGTTCCATTAAATGACACCTTTATTGAGCTGAGTCTGGTGACAGAGATCATCTGATCATCTGACTCGGAGCTTACAGACACGTTTCTCTGAACGCTGCTGTGAATACAGAAAGCTTTAAGCGGTGACTTTGCTAGCTTAATTGTAGCTTCATTAGAAATTTCTGCGGTGTAACTCATTAACCGGCAGTTATTATTTTCCTTTCCTTATTTTCAGTATTTCCTGTTGTCACCATGACGTTGGCTGCAGGAAACCTGATATCATTACATTTACATTTACATTTAGCCATTTAGCAGACGCTTTTATCCAAAGCGACTTACATATGAGAACATTTACAAACCGAAGGCGCAGCTTCGGGAGCGTTTTTTGGGGTTCAGTATCTTGCTCAAGGATGCTTCGACGCATGGCTGGGGGATCGAACCGCCGACCTTCCAAATGGCAGGCAACCGTTCTGCCACCAAGCCACGGGCGCCTCATTATTTTGTCATCAGAATAAACAGCTGGTCGGAGCCAAAAAACAAAAAACATTCATCACGCTACATACAGACATAACACTTAAAATTAGTACCATGTTTTCTAATTGTTTCTTAAAGAAAAGGCTTTTTACAAAAGGAACGAAAGGGGACCCAGGATTGAACCTTGAGGAACACCATCAGACTGGGTCTGAAACTGAACAATGAACTAGGTTTCCTCTGAGCTGCAGACGCCATCTTTACAACGGAGGCCTTCTGCTAGTCCTTCAACATGGCCGTCTGTAAAGCAGCAACACTGGAACACAATGTGACAAAACAAAAATAAAATACTATTTACTGACCACTAACATGCTAACTCGCTAACATACTAAAACAATAAATAATAATTCAGGTCTTCAGCCCCATCTGATTGATCTTATTATTGATCCAGTTTACTTTGACCTTGGAGAAAAACGGAAGGCTCTGATTGGTGGAGACATTGAGGAGGCGGTTCTCCTCCACGCTCCGCCTGATGGAGCGAATGTCAGTAGCTGATAGGCCGGTTTTCAGAGAGAGCAGCGCCAACACGTGAGCGTCACTGAGGAGAGACGACACAGAGGAGTGATCAATGAAACTAATAATCAATACCTGTGAGGACAAAGAGGAAATCATGAGCAGAAAAGTGTAGAAACAAGAAAATATGAAGTTATCAAACATGACTGTTTTATAACAGTATCAAAGAGCACAAATAATCAGCATAAAAACGCACAAGAAACTTTTTTAAAAGAAGGTGTGTTGAGATTTGCTTCTGCTCTCTGATTGGTTGTTGCAGCCAGTGACTCAGGTGCTGTAATCTCTGCGCGTCACTTACAGACTGAACTCAAACATGTTTAACAATTCATTCTGTAGAAGTGCTTCCATGTTTGTCTCCTGCAGCAGCAGCTTGTCTTGCTCGAGTTCCTGGGAATGTTTTAGTTTCGTTTTCTCATCTCATCTCATCTTTATATTTGGTCGTTTTGTCGTTTCTTGTTGTATTGATGCTGCGTTGTGTTCATTTGGTGAACATGGCTCTGTGGAAGCCGATGGATCCAATTAAGAGTAATGTCTGTACCAAACTACACACAGTAAACCCGTCTAACTCGACAGAAAGCTTGCCGTAGGAACATCAGCTGTTAGCGACCTCATGTCCTCTGGTCACATGGCTGTGACAGCTTCCTGCTCCTCCTGTGGGACCCTCAGGTGACTGACCTGTGAAATAATGAAGAGCGGCAGCGGCCGAGATCTGAGGCAGGTGAGTTTTCTTTGATCTGTATCCTTTAATAATTTAAACTGTTACTCGACATCATTGTAAGCTAATGATGTTGTGAGTTTAAATAACGGTAATAATAATAATTACAATTTAAGATAAACCTGCTAAGACGTCCTCCTTTGTCCTGCTGCCGTCGGGGCGAAGCCACCGTCAGCACATGTGGAGCACAGCCCCGGTTACATCCTGGGCTGGTGCGTTTGATAAAGAACTACAACTAGAACCACGGACGTCTCAGAGTCTGCGCTTCAGGCTGATGCACCAACAAGCCACATCCAATTGTCAGTGGACAGAAGGTGTTGTGAAATACCCCCCCCCCCCACACACACACACACATTACATTACATTAGATTTATTTTATTGTATACTCTGTGGCGCTCTGTTGTCTTGGCTCCACATGTTTTGGACATTTTCAAAGAACAGATTTAAAATCTGATCTGCTGACTGTTACTGTTGAGCTCTTTTCAGTCGGAGGTTTTTCCTTTAACTTCTGTGATGTGAATATTAAACAGAGATGACATCATCAGCAGACGTCCAGTGAGAGGGCTGCTTTGGTGAGTGAGAGCGATGAATGAGCTGTGATGCATCAGCTGTGATTGGCTGTTTAAGTTTCACATTTAAATTCAGCCTCGACCTGTTTCTGTCCATGAACCAGAAAGAGACAAAAGGCTTGAAAGTTCCTGAAAAAGAGAAACAAAAGATAAATGAATAGACAGCGATACTGTGGTACCTGCTGCTTCTTCTTCTACTGTCGTTTCAACATTATCAAGTCAGTTCATTGGGGCTTTATTGGCATGTAGTTAGTCTCTTCTCTGGGCTCAGCTCAGGACTGGAGGGGGTCTGAGGGGCTGACTGAAGGTGGTTAAACATGTGAGCGTTAACTATCACGTTTGTCCCAGCGGGGGCAGCTGTGATGACTGAGTGGACGCCACCCGTCACTACCACACAGCTCACGGAGCTCTGTCACACTGTTGGATACTTTAAGTCAGATTTGAAATGGAATTTGGACATTATAGCATTTTCTTTCAGTGCATTTACTGCCGTGTGGAACCTCCCTGATGCTGTTACGCCGAGGCAAGTGGAACTGGTATTTGTTCTCTGACATCTGGGGCGTTTTAGGAAACTCATGGCATTAGTTTTCAAGACATTAGCTGCCAGGGCCCAGTTCTGACAGAACCTTTCTACCGGGTCCAGCTGCTGCTGTCGTCCCTGTTCGGTAGGAGACAGTAGGACGAGGTCATCAGCGTAAAGACTTGACCTCTCTGTCGAGGAGGGAGGGGCCGGGAGCAGCTCACTGATCCACCTGTAGAGCACGTTCATATATATATGCTCATTAAATAAAGTCGAGCGTAAGTAGCAGCCCTGACGAACACCTCCTCTTCTTTGTGGGAAGCATTAGGTTGTTTGTCTCCAAGTTTAACAGCACATCTATTTTCCAAATATATTCACTTCACTTCAGTTTTATTTATACATCCCAACATCACAAATCACAGTTTACCTCAAAGGGCTTTACAGTCAGCAACATACGACCCCCTCTGTCCTCAGACCTTTGATTAGACTACTGATTTTGGTTATATGCTGATGTGTCGTTCACCAGATCAAATAAGTTCATGATGAATTTGTCTCCACTGTCTTGGGTTCATCTGTAAGTAGGATTTAATTTATTCAGCTTCCCGGGTTCCCTTTTAGTGTCACTCATCTGACCCGAGAGTTTAAAGAACACATGTATTTGGTTGTGGTCTGAAAGGGGGGGTTGCTGTCTGACAGTGAATGGGTCCATAGTCTACTGGACTGGACTGTACCTGAGGTCGGGGAACGTTCTGGCCATGCTGACCACCTCCAGCTGAACACTTCCAGGATCCTGCAGGCGGAGGATCTCAGCCAGGCTGCAGAAGATCTCCCTGAGCCACAGGGACTCGCTGCAGCCCTGAGGACACAAACACAGTACTGTAATAATCCTGCAGTACTACCACAGGCAGTGATTTTACAGGCAGCACTCGTCCCGGCTAACAAGGTGAGACTTCCCAGGAAACACTTCCTCTCTTCCGGCGTTCAGCTGGGTAAGAGACGGACTCAAACTGACCTGAACCACAGCAGCCCTGATGCTGAGTGTGCACGTGTCTCACCCCTTCCTTGAAGAAGTCATTGACTTTTGTGGCGTCTTCAATCATCCGCTGAGCTCCGCCCACTTGCTGCTCTCTGCTCTTCATCTTGGTCTTCATCATCCTCTTGACATACTGAAGAACCACGTCCTCATGGAGGACGCAGAGCAGGGACTGCAGACAGGCAGAGAAACAGGCAGGTAGTCCTGTAGAATCATCCTCTATAACATCAGGAAAATCAGACCTTTCCTATCAGAGCAGTCTACACAAGTCCTAGTCCAGGCTCTGGTCTTGTCCAAACTGGACTATTACAAAGCGCTGCTGGCTGGACTCCCTGCTCGCACAACCAAACCTCTGCAGGTGATCCAGAACACGGCGTCAAGAGTGGTCTTCAATGAGCCGCAGAGAGCTCACGTAACCCCTCTCCTCATCAGTTCCCACTGGCTCCCTGCTGTCATCAGGTTCAGAGCGATGCTCCTGGCCTACAAGAACCCCACTGCTTCTGCACCATCATGTCTTCACTAACACAGACCTGTGTTCCTGCCAGGTCCCTGCGCTCTGCAGACCAACAGCGTCTGGTGGTACCATGGCAACAAGGAACAGGATCCCTCTGGATCCGTTCCTCATTGGTGGAATGATCTGCCTGCTCCTACAAGATCAGCAGGTTCTGTAGCCGCCTTTAAAAAGCTCCTGAAGACGCATCTCTTCCACCAACACCTGACTGACCATCACTGACTTCTTCTTCCTTTCTACCTCTGCTCATTAACTCCTTCCTCTCCTCAGCTCTGGATCCTGTGCTGGGCTCTGACAGACCAGTTCCTGCTGCTCTGATGCTTCTTGTTACCTTGTGTTGTTATAATTGCTTCCATTGTCTTCCTCACATGTAAGTCGCTTTGGATAAAAGCGTCTGCTACATAACTACATGTAAATGTAAATATATAGTCAGATAGACAGGTGGTAGACAGGCAGGTAAACAGGTAAAGCGTCACTCTCACTTGTCTGCAGGCTGGTTTCAGGTCAGTCAGGTCGGTCAGTTGTTGGTTCAGAGAGTCCAGCAGAGAGTCGACGACAGGAAGTGACCCGTCCCACCACACAGACGTCCACAGCTGGCTGAGACACACCTGAACACACAACCATCCATTATTGTTTCTGTGTATCGATGATGAAATGTGATCACAGCGTTCGATGGATGAGCCGCATCGAGCTTCATCCAGGATCCCTGATCACAACAGTCTGACATTTTCTACTGTTGGAACCGGCCTGAACCTGCTGCACGATGGCGGCCGCAGCGACGCATCTCACAAGCCGGACGTGTTTATATCTGTGCGGCGATACGACTGACCAGATTCTTAAACATCGGCGGTTTGATTCCCTGGCGGTTTTCCGGGGCTCGCGGGGGCAGTTGGAGATCACAGGACATTTTCTTCACCGATCGTAGAGGTTCGTGGAGGATTAGCTGGACGACATGGAGCTAAGGACCGAAGAGGTCCTCATCTGACGGGCTGGGGGACCAGAGGGCTGTCGTGGAGGTGACTTAAAGTTTGGAAACGTTTCATGAACTAGCGAGCGGCAGGTGGGTGTTTGAGCTGTGGTACAGGTATCATTGGTCTTCTGAATAGTCAACACATACTCTTATGTTAACTGAATCAGAGGGTGCAGAAACGTTTCTCTGGAAGAAGCATGTTGTTGTCTGGATGCGAACATGCTGAAGTCTCGCAGGTATAAGGTTCCCCATGTTAGTTCAGCGTGTTAGCATGCTAACATTAGCTAATCCGCAGTAAACAGAGTGCAGCTGAGGCTGATGGGAACGCCATCAGCTCTGCAGGCGTTTGGTCACAAACGAAAGTGTTGGACACGTTAACATGTCGACCTGATGGTGGCACTACTTAGAGGATCAATAAAGTTATTACAGTTGATCCTGAGAACACGGTTACCTGAGTTACTGCAGTACCGTCAGTACACGCAGTATTTGTACCTTCAGCTGGACGTGAATGGGACAGGTCAAACACTTGTACCCACAATCCTTCAGGGCAGACAGAGAGTCCAGACAGCGACGCCTCTGCTGCTCCGACAGACTTCCTGTTAGACCTGTGATGTAATCCCTGAGGACAGTCACAGAGTACCAATCAGCAGCAGAGCAGGGAAACACAGTGTCCAATCAGTCCTCACCTTCCCTCCACCTGCCTCGTCTAGCAGCGAAGAAGACCGAATGAGTTCAAAGTGTTTTCTATGTATTATTACTTCATGTTTGCATGAGATTATGTTTGTTTTGTTGCTGTAAGAAGAAAGTCGTCAGCAAACTAACTCAAAAACAAAAAGCTGCTGATTAACAACTGAGATCTTTATGTTTTCACCCATTTTTAAATATTCTAAAAGCCATAAACTCTCAGATCTTTAGCTGAAATCCCAGATGTGTAACTGCAGGTGTGACCACTCAGCAGCTGATCGTACCTGAACTGCTCCTCACACACCAGGTGAGCTTTGATCACTGAGCGGACGTTGCTGTGGTTTCCCTTCACAAACTCCTCCACACACGTCTTGTACCTGAACCACACGGTGTTTTTAACACATGATTTATATGAAAACATGAGCATCAACACGCCTTATTCATGTGTTCAGGGGGCGTGGGCTACCTGGTGAGGAAGCTCTCCAGGTGAGACGTGATCCTTTGAGCTTTCTTCTGGTCTCTGATCACACAGCTAAATTCATTCAGGGAGCTGTCTATCACCTGGAAACACAAACATCCCATCACGCTAAACATAAACTGGTTCCAAATCCAGGTAAACCTGCTACATACCTGTCTCACCTGTACTAACCGCATGTCTCACCTGTACTGACCGTGTCTCACCTGTACTGACCGCATGTCTCTCCTGTACTGACTGCATGTCTCAACTGTACTGACCGTGTCTCACCTGTACTGACCGTGTCTGTCCTGTACTGACCTCGTCTCACCTGTACTGACTGCATATCTCACCTGTACTGACCGTGTCTCTCCTGTACTGACTGCATGTCTCACCTGTACTGACCGTGTCTCTCCTGTACTGACCGTGTCTCACCTGTACTGACCGCATGTTGCCTGTACTGACTGTGTCTCACCTGTACTGACTGTGTCTCACCTGTATGACATCGACAGCCAGTGGACTGAAGCAGTATTGGTCGATGAGTTCAGGTTTCCCGCCGCTCAGCCAGCTCTCCTCTTCTTTCTTCAGAGCTGTTTTCAGCCACAACTTCACTTTGTCCTAAAGGACAGAAAAACGTTTCACTGCATAAAAATATATATATAATGTATAATAATGAAGAATGGTGGAGTCACAAAGTATTCAACTATTCAATATCAGCACAATCACTTATATTGATAAAGAACATGTATGTGACATAGATTATTAGAATGGGTTCCTCTACTGACACTTCAACTACTTTTACTACAAAAATTTCAAATGACTGTTTTCAGAGGTTAAATTTCAAACTTACAGTTTCACTGCTTTCATTTCTTATTCTTTCACTGAGAGTTAATCTGCTGACAGCGATTAAACTTCAACTGACACTTCAAACCCTTTCAGGTCTCACATCTTCACCTTAGAACAAAAAACCTCCTCTGTTCCTGCAGTTCACTCCAGCTGCTTTCAGTGCTTTCAGTTTATACACTTCAGCTGGCTTTCATTTATTTCAGGCTTCCACTTCATCTCCATTTATTCACCACACTTCTCTGTTGAAAGATTTTAAACAGACGAAACTCTGAAAAATCTGAAGTTAAAACTCAAAGTTCTGAGTTGAAACTGTCAAAGTTTCAGCAGCGAGGACACTTACATTTCCTTCAGCACATTTAGCCTTTGTTAAAAGACGTCTTTCACGTACAGATAAAGACCACGTGCGATGTCGGGTTAGAACATAACATCAGACTTAAAGTAGATCGGATCCAGATGCTTCTCTGAACCACAAACAATAATAAAGGAGCTGGACTCTTCATACCGGGACAGTCTGACCTCAGACCAGCTGACACCTGCTGGTTCTCTACCTCTTTGTGGGCCAGGTACTGGTCCTCCAGGCGGTTCAGTTCCTCCTGCAGCAGCAGAGAACCCAGACAGGCCGTCTTTATCTTTCCCTCCAGATCTTCATGCTTTAACACTTCACTGCAGGAGGAAACACGACACCTGAGACTCAAACTGGAAAACGGGATCCACATTTAACAGAAACTAACTGGAACCGAGTCGTTTAAACGAATGAAGACTTTTATGTTAGTGTGTCCGACTCAAACTGAATTATAATGTGGAGGGAAAAAAAGTATTTTCTCTAACGGTAAGTCTGTATATACAGTATAATACACAATACATTTTATGTACAACAAACCCGCACCTTGTCCTCCATTATGAATATGGAAGTAGTAGTAAATGTAGTGACATATCGAGTTTTTTTTTAGGTATACACTATACAACAATACTATAAGCACCACTATGACATCATACAGTATACCAAAGCACTCTTTTACGCTCCTGATTCCAGGCTGAAGATTCAGAGTTAAAGATTCACAGGTGAAGCAGGTAACGAGGTGCGTGAACTCACTGTGGGTAGTAGTGGTTGATCCAGAACAGCAGGTAACTGCAGTCGTCTGTTTCCGGTCCAGAAGCAGCGAGTTGAGTCAGCCGAGCAGAGAAACGCTGATGGTAGAGTCCAGCGTACACGTTAAGGATGTCCATCTGTGGAGGGTAACAGTCCTTCACCGTCCTCTCCACCGTCAGCAGGTCCTCCTGCACACGCTTCCCCATGCGGCACACCTGCACAGGGTCATGGGTTTTGGGTTATGCTATTTCCTGTTTTATTTTGTAGGGTTCTCCTTCCCTCATGTGTTGAATGGTTTTGCTTCCTGTCTCTTGTTTCTCCCGCCCTGCGGTAACCCGCCTGCTCCGCCACCCACACACATGTCTCCACTCTCCCCCATCACCCTCTCCCTACATATAGAGTTGGTTCTGTCTTCCTGTTTTTTTGGATTTATGCCACCTGCTCATCACCTGTATGCACCTGTTACCTGTTGCATCACAACTCACAGGTGGATTAGTAAGTTCCCATTGGACATGCTGAACTACAAACCTCAGTGGTGTTAAACCTGTGAGTCCAGACCTGACAGCTTCCAGAGGCAGATTCATGACTTACAACAGGATGGGGACTAGAATCGATGTCTTCAGAGACACAACCGGCAGTGCAGTCAGTTTCTAGAGGGTAGTTGGGGAGTATAGAGACAGAAGATGTGAGTGGAATCATTTCTGTCTGTCCTCTCTCAATGGTGACTCACCTCCCTCTTCAGCGGTGAGGACAGTCCATCAGCTCCACTCGGCTCGTCCTCGGCCTTGTTCATCAGCCTGGACTCCACCATGTTCTGCAGCAGAGTGTTGTGAGTGCTGAGACACTTCTGAGGACGCCACACTGGGACTCGGTCCTCCGGACAGCCTGTCCAGTGCCTGTCCTGCACCTCCTGCTGCTGGATGGAGGCCACAGCACTCTTCAGGACCTCCAGCTCCCCCGAGGAGGAGGAGGATGTGAAGGTGTTGTGGACGGCCATCCATATCTTCAGTCTCAGAGCCTCGAAGTCTCTCTGCAGCTGGTCCTCCTCCTCCTCACTGGGGGAGTCCCGACTGAACAGCTGCTCCTCCCTGCTGATCAGCCTCCTGCTGACCTCCTCCAACTGCTCCTCCTGCTGCTCCTGCTGCTCCTCACCG
This sequence comes from Coreoperca whiteheadi, assembly GCA_011952105.1. NCBI lineage: Eukaryota > Metazoa > Chordata > Actinopteri > Centrarchiformes > Sinipercidae > Coreoperca > Coreoperca whiteheadi. Next base: position 27,559,262 of record CM022481.1, on the reverse strand, counting down.
TCCAACTCATCCTCTGCAAGAAACAGGAACCGGTGAAGCAGAGCAGGTCTAACCCACCAGGAGGGTCGAGATCTCTGTTGCTGCAGACACCTCCGTCGGTCCGAACAGCAGCTTTCAACAACAAGGAGTTTTACATACGACAAGAAGACTCGCACCAACAGGACTTAAAACGAGCTACGGTGCAGTTACAGCTGCAAGATATGAAGAAACAGACGCAAAGGTAACTTTATAAAAGAACTCCAGGAACAGGACTCTGGGGACCGTCCAGACCATCTGAGAGGACTGGACGATTCATAACGGAGCAGCAGATCAGAAATCAACCGTTCAGTTCTTTATAAACCAACAGAAATCCTGCTGGGATAGAAGTCTTTAAGTCTTGATTTATTTTTCAGGTGACAGTCGGCTGATTTGGTCTCAGTGTAGATATTAAAGTTTAGGTCTGAGTCCGGGACTCCACCAGGTCAGCGGCTGAAGCTGAGCTCGAACTTACTGGACTTACTGGATTATTCGCAGGGCTGACAGGACATCAGTTCCATATCACAGCCTCAGTAGCAGCACTGAACAGCTCAGCAGCACCAGACTCAGGTACAGACGGTCCGGCTCGGCCTGGGAGAACCGTCTGTCCAACTCAAAACCAAAATCAGGCAGAAAGGGAGAACGAACTTCTCCTGTCTTGCTTAAATGCACTCAGTTGATCAACATTATCCACTTACAACATCCTTACAGTCATTACATTTGGTTAATTTAGCAGAAATGTAATCTATACTTTAACCGATAGGCTAATCAGTTCTGCCCTCGTCATGCAGCTCCAGCGAGCCCACCGTCAGTCCTCCTCAGTCCGACCCGCCTAGTTCTACTTTGTTACTCTGTGATGGAAAATCCAGTTAAACCCTCATCGAGTTCTGGTCTTGCAGGCTCTGAGCTATACCAACGTATTGTTGGTTGTAGTTCAGATTCTCTTGGTTCTGACATTAGGTTCTGTTAGTTGTGATCTAATGGTTCTGACCTGCAGTGTGGGCGTGGTTCTGCTGCCTGCGGTTCTTCCAGATCTTTGCGGGGTTCTTCAGTTTCGGGAGTCTCCACCTCTGTCCCTCTGGGTTCTCCTCAGCACCTCCTGCTAAACATTCAACACCAACTTTATCGACAAAACGTTCATGTTCTTTAATACTATAATGAAAAAACTCTGTCACCGACATGGAACCTGTATTCTGTAGAGAACCTAAGAAAAGAGAGAAATGTTTGGGGGCATCGATCATGTTTTTATAAATCACATAATGTGACATTAAGGGAACAAACAAACAAACATGAAACCATCTTAAACGTGGAACAAACCATTTTAAATGTTACAGTTTTTGAGTTTGGTGCAAGTTTTGCACTTAATTACTCAAACCTTTGATTTATTAATTTGATATGAGAACACAGATGATCAGATGTAAAATACAAAAGCAGACATGAATATATGACCTTTCCTTCCTTTATACTAAACCGTTTCATCAGTGCAGTGAACAGGACACAAACATCTTTGAAAACTCAGAATTTAAATGTGAAAGTCCTTCACACTGACACTTTATAGGAGCCTATTAAGATAATGGAACTAGTGTCAGCTGATCAGTGATCAGCTTCATATGAAAGGATTTCTCCTTCGTGAATCATTTACATTTAGTCATTTAGCAGACGCTTTTTTCCAAAGCGACTTACATATGAGAACATTCACAAACCGAAGGCGCAGCTTCGGGAGCATTTGGGGTTCCGTATCTTGCTCATGGATGCGTCGACGCATGGCTGGGGGATCGAACCGCCGACCTTCTAAATGGCAGGCAACCGCTCTGCCACCAAGCCACGGGCGCCCCAGAATCTGAACGTTTAACAATGTCTGACTCTTGAAACGGATCGACTGATCACATCCGGTGATCATCAGATTATTACAGTCTGAGCGGAAATCAGTCGTCCTCCAGAAGAAAAGTCTAAACATTAAAGTTCGTGAGTTAAAACAAATGTCCTGCTTCTTACCTTTCATCTGTCCGCCACTTTGACTCTGAGGAGCCGCCGGGAGGGGCGGGGCTAACCCACGGACTGTCTCTCTGTCTGTCTGTCTGTCTACCTGTCTGTCTGTCTCTCTGTCTGTCTCTCTGTCTACCTGTCTGTCTCTCTGTCTGTCTCTCTGTCTGTCTGTCTGTCTACCTGTCTGTCTGTATCTCTGTCTGTCTGTCTACCTGTCTGTCTGTCTCTCTGTCTGTCTGTCTGACAACATGACATCACCATCATCACCATCGTCATCATCACCACCATCATCATCACCACATCATCATCACCACCA
>CM022481.1:27524167-27543418 GCA_011952105.1 Coreoperca whiteheadi | reverse complement strand
AGTTTCCCCCTGCTTCCAGTCTTTGAGCTAAGCTAGGCTAACACATCCTGGACACTCAGAGATGAAGCAGATATCCATCTGAAACCTACCTACACCTGAACAGGTACTCCACACCGAGGCCCCGGCTGCTTTAACACACACACACAGACACACACACACATACACAGGTATTTACCTTACTGTCCCACCCTTTGCTGAGCAGGTGGGGTTCCCTCGAGGTAAAACTGCAAATACTTTTCTAAGACTGAGATGAAGTGAAATAAGCAGAAGCTTTTTACAAGGAATCTGAAGGTCCACAGTAACTGAGCTAATGATCTTTATTGACCTTGGAAACTAATAATCTAAACTCAAAGTCCATTTTTGAGCTTTTTCCAGAGCTTGCAAACATATCTCACATTCATCCTCAGCGAGTTTTCTTCGTTGCCATGGAGATGGGCTCAGGTGACAACAGGTGTATTGCACATGGGAGAAGACTGCTCCCGCTGGCCTCGGGTGTGAACGGCCTGTGAAGACCGTGAAATGTGGCTGAAAGCCCTGGAAAAAGACAGTAAGGGACCACGAGTGTGTTCCTTAAATGTAGGTGACATTATACACAGTCTGTGTCAGCCTTTTAGTGGCTCTAACAGGAAATATACCTTCAGCCTTTGATAGGGCACGGGCTCATTATTATTATTACTTGGCATCATATTCTCATAACCACGAGCTCTTTCTCTGGTCAATACAAGATGCTAAATCCTAATTACCAGAGAATGTCTATGATTTCCTTTTTTTTAGTGAATGCAATGAATCCATTTGCCCAGTTTAAAGTTTTCTGATGGCATCAACTCACTGGCAACATTTCTGCCTCTAAAGCCTCTGGAAATAAAACACAAAGCTGTGCGCTTTGTGTTTCTAAGTTAAAGTCAGGAGGTTTTCACTAGTGCAACACAACGGACTGCCATGTTTGTGGGGTTTCAGTCGCTGAGATAGGCGACGTGTTGAAGGACCAGCAGGAAGTCAACAGACACTTCACAGAAAACTCTCACATTCAGCACTCACGACATTCAGCTACAGCGGACCCAAAGCAGCTTCACAGTTACAGCGAGATGGCAAAAGAACATTCAGTAAAATATAACATTACATCTGTTTTACTTTTTCAGACGCTTGTTTCAGGTCTGTCGGGCCGATGCATGGAAGCAGCGCAGGGCCTTCTGATGGGCAGATAGCTACGACTTTCTCTTCGAGAATACAGACAGAAAAACTAGGACGACCTTCGCAAAAGACAATCTATCATCTGTTCAAATGCAACGCAACAGATAACCAAAGCACAGAGTTTATCAATATACGTTTGTACATCATCCACGTACTACTGCGGAGCGAGCAGCTGCTTCTTTTGTAGCTTTGACTACATTTTGTTCAGCTTGTGCGATGTAGAAGCAGTTCTACATAGTTATAATGTTTCACTCAAAATGCATTTGTTCTTACTGACTGAATCACTGGATACACATGAGAGATTTGTTTCGGACAGTTTCAGTGCATCCACATCACGAGCAGCTGTCTACAAACAGAGAAACGTCAGCTGCCGCCGCTGCATCTCTTCGTCTTTCAGACGAGAGAAAAGAAACCGTGAACAGCAACCAACTGAATGTTGCGACCAGTATGAGTCCAGCCAATAGCTGCAGCTAATTTCTGTGTCCCTTTTAGGGGCCAACTCTTTAGAAGGATGCGTTGTATAAAAGTACAAAAGTACTTTTGTGGCTTCTTCCCAAATGAGACATTTTACAGAATATTCACCGCAAAGTTTCTGCAAATCTCAGAGATCAGAAACACAGCTGTGTCCCAATTCCTCACTACACAGTGTTTCTGATGTACATTATTGTCCCAAAACAAGGAGCAAGTTATCACATCAGCTACGGGGCACCGTCTGGTTTAATGTAACCTGCTCTGCCAGAGTAGAAACTCCTCGGTTGATGGTACAAATACGTCTCTAACCTTAACTCAAATGTTTCCTGTGTTAATGTTTGTCCCCAGAACTAGTTTCCGCAGCCAAGGTCTGCACTATGATTTGCAGCACACCTGACTTCTATTCCGTCCTCGCGGGTGGTGGCGGCTCCATGTTGCTTCTTTGGACTGAGCCATTCCAGGACTGGCTCCAGAAGGGGCCTCCTGACGGCTTCCAAAGCCTTGGGAACCCCTCGGGATGCCCCCGGAGGGGCAGAAACCCGTGGCTAGAAGGAAAAGCATTTCAGCCTTTTTTGCTTCGTCGGCAGCCAATGCAGCACAGACACGGATGAGTGGCAGGTAAGGGAAGGACCTGTTGTCCAGTTTGGTTGGCTAATGCTAGCATGTTCCTAGCTAGCTGGCATGTTAATGTTTAGGTTGCCAACTGACATCACAAGCCATCACTATGTCACCAAGCTTCTAAGACCACCTGATTTTGCAAAGACCCACATCTTAATTTGGCGGTCTTCCTTTCTGTGCAAGCATTTAAACAAACCATGAATGATGGTTTTAAACTAAAACTAAACATTTCGCTTTCTCTTTGTGAAATTTAATCAGCAATACTTTTTTGCTAGGTCCTGAAAATGTCTGTTCAGACTGATAATCTTGTGGACTTACAGGTTGTTAATCAGGTTGTTCCTGATTAAGTCTTTTGTACTGTAATTAATTTAGACAACGTTCTAGTGCAGCTGCTTGTGTTTAGACAACATTTAAGATTCGACAACTTTCGCTTCTTTTGTTCAACAAACAAAAAGGTTTATATTTCCATAAGTAAAGCACTGAAACTGTGACATCATATCGTACATTTCGAACGATGCCCAGCCCTAATACGCAGTAGCATTGCAATGTCACTGCAACTTTACGAAGAGTCCTACGTTGATTAACGTCCATTGGTGCTGGTAGTACATGATTTTCTGTTAGTACATAATGGTAAAGCACATTGATTTCTTGTCTAACTGCTAAAACCATACGACATTAATGCACATACATACTATTGGCATGTAGTATGGCATTGGGACACGGCGACACTGAGGACCAGAGAAGTAACAAATTGTGTCGTCTGCATATACGCAAATAATAACTTAATTTCTCTGACTCTTTGGATTCGAACAAACTTTGTTGAACCGTTGAGACAAATTCAAACTAAAAATAAAAGACTTTGAAAGAGGCGGCCCCCTAAAACAGGACACAGCTTATAGAGCTTTTGCAGAAGCATCGCAAATACCAACAACCCCACAGCCATGATGGATGAGTTAGAGGCAAACCAGAAGTTCGTCTTTACAAGGCCTGCTGATAAACCTACGACCGTCACCTTTTCTCTGGAAAACATTTGTTCGTAATGGTTTTCTTGCCCTATTCAAACTGCCAACTTCACAGTAAAAGTGAACGATCTCGGTGTTGAGCTACGTCTCCCGGCTGCCAAGTGAATCTAGAATGCTTCTGCAAAAGAACAGAAGCCTCTCTGGGTGCTTCAGCCAGTAATCATCAGGGTCACACTGATCGTTGGACAGAGGCAGGGCGATGTGGCTGCAAGAGGTGTGGATACACAGTTACTATCCAGAGGTGCTACGGTGGCCTGTTCAGGCCATGTAGTGGGCCCCGTCGGGTCCACGAGGTGGTCTTTTGGTGCTTTCATTGGCGTTGGAGGTCAGGGCGGCGGCTCTGGGTTTGGAGGCGGGTTTTTTCTCCCTCGAGGACGGTCGAGTCTGACTGAGAGACGACGTCCCAACGGCCGCAGGCTGGAGACTCCCACCGGGCTCCACGATGGTGTTAATAACTACGGCAAGAATGAGAGGATATTCGTGAATTAATCCCGAACAGTCCAATACAGAGATAGATCTAGGACGTGAGGAAACTGCTAGCTGAGCCCTATCACTGTTCAGGTCTATTTAATGAAACTCCTTAGTTCTTTCTGCTGAAGCTGATCTGTAGTTTGTGAACTCTCAGGCAGAACAGCATGTGTGCAGGTCAGAGGGGGTGTATCCCAGGGTTCAGTTCTAAAAATTAGTCTTAGTTTGGATGTTCCACACACAAACCTACACTTTTATGCAGATGACACTGTTATTTACTGTTCTGCACCTTCTCAGAAATGTCATTGTCATTTGCAGTCTGCTTTTACTTTGTTAAACAAAGACTAAACTATGAATGTGCTGTTTCCCTGTTTAACTCCTACAAAAGAGACATTTTATATATCAGTGAAAACCTGTCCTGATTAAATAAAGTAACATATAAGAAAATACACCTTCCTACAACTTCAAAGCTGTATCTGGATGTGTTCAGTCAACACAAACGAGATCAAACATGTACAACTAAATCTGCTTGTACCTTCCAGCTGCCTCTGGACTCTTCTCAGCTCTTTTAGGATTGAGGTAATTTCCTGTAGAATCAAACAGAAAACAAGAGAGAAAGATCCAGCTGCGCTCGCATCAGATCCCAAGTGTTATTTATAATAATCTAAGAGTTTGTGGAAGAACCTTGTTGGAGGTTTTCAGGATGGGGACTTCATTCTCAGCGTTGATCTTTGCCTCAATCTCCTCCCAGACCTCTGCCTTGTTCTGGAAAAGAACCCTAAGAACAGACAAACATACTGCAGGGTTAGTACGACCTCAAAATACAACCACAGCAGACAAATTAAATAAAACTGTCCTGACACAATAGGAACTTTTGATATAATTACCCAAAGCTTAAAATGACTCTTCCACAGCCGTGAACCGCCAAACACAAACTGACCCCAAAACAAATGGACTTTATCCTGAAGTTTTAGCACTTTATTGTACAAGGTACAATTTGCACCCTTAACTTTAGTACTCAATAATGACAAATGTTCCACACTACACGTCTGGGTTCACGTTATCCTTCTAAAAAAGCCCTAATATCCAGACAGGATGTGGGTAGTGGTTGTCAGCTTGTCAGGTTCAGGTTTGTCTGAAGACCTCTAAGCCAAAGAGCTGCAGTAAATGTAAACCTAGTGACTCAGTTTACTGCTACAGTTTAAATGTCGTCAAGTGCTTCTTTACTTCATCTTTTCGGCCAGCTGCTCTGTGTTCTCCCGGATGGCCTGAGACAGCTGAGACACTGGATTCAGCATCAGGTTGTCCAGAATCACCTGAAAGAGTTTATTCAGAAATAAAGGAGGAACAAGATGAACTCAAAGCAGGAATCTGTAACGAGACATCAACATCAACACTGACATGAGCAGCAGTTTAAATCCTGATTTCCCAGCGCACCAAAACTAACTGCAGCAGTTGCAGTGTCATTTAGTTTGTTAACTTGTTGAAGTTAGGATATGTTCGCACTGCAGGCTTTATTTTTGTCTCGCTATGGGGCGGGTCCTGAGTATGGCGATGCTAGTCTAGCCCTCAGCCAGCTCATTGGTCCAGAAAAAAAATATCCCAACAACTACAGGTCAGATTTAAAAAGCTTTGCTGATCCCATTCATGCTCCCTTTAGATTTGAATGACTTTGAATGAGTGAGCTTTCGTCTAGCGCCACCCTGAGGACAGACTTTATATTTTTAACTCTACCACTGGTAAGACTTTAAGAATAGATACATTATCGAGATGTTGTCATATTCTGGCAGTAATGACCAGTGCAGCCTCAGGGAGACACAAGCAGCAGGCTTTTAGTCAAACAGAAAGTGGGATGGTATTCATCTACCTGTCTTTAACAAAATAGGAAGTGTTGGAAACTTGGTGACGTGAAAAGCTGAGGGGCTAACAGGTAAGAAGATAGGTAGCTGGGAACATTAAAACTTTCCACAATAGACCAAAAAGTTAGGGACTTAACTGGACAATAATTTAACACAGATTGTTCAAGAGACATATTTGTACTATTGACACACAGTGGGAGTGAGTTTTACTGAAACACTGACACAGTTAGCTTTCTAAACAGGTAGTCTGCACTGAAAGGAGCTACTATGATCAATCAGCTAGTTGCTAAAGTAATGAAATAAAACTTTCAGAATTTACTAAACTGTTTCCATCTTCACAAATCTGTTTTGTTTCATACCATTAAAAATCAAATTGTGATTAACAGTTAACAGTTTTGTGGCATTTGTTCGGACTAAGTTAGAAGTTTTAAAAGATTTTCAGCCGTTATGTCATTTAGGACACTTTTGGGGGTAAATGGTTAAATATATTGAAATAATAATGAATACATTGATCATCGTCCTGATCTAAATTTAAGAGAGAAACTGTCTGAAACCATCTTGTGTCACATTAAAACAGTAAACTTCAGACACACTGAGCTGCAGTGTGAACGTAGCCTCAGTGGGACTAGACAGCAACCTCTTCGCGGTTCCACGGACGGCGTTGCTTAGAACCGGGCTCTGGCTCATTCATGTTTGCATCCAGGTCCGAGACAGCAGCAGAACCTGGAGGAACCTTCTGGTAGTTTAAACTGGCCTCAGGGATATGTTGGACCAGCTGGAAAGAGAGTAGAGGGAGTCTGGCTCCGGTGATCCAACCACTGAATATTTTTTATCAAACCAGCGAGCGGCCGGCCGGTTATGGCGGTGCCCCGTGAACGCATGCACCAAGTCAACATGCAGCTGCGATGGTGGGGGGCAACAGTGTATGCAGTGAATTTTAGTACTGCTGGGATACAGCATGTTAACAACAACAGGGAGACGCAGGAGTGCAGGGGGATCCTACTGGTCAGCAGCTACAGCTCCATGAACTGTCCCAAAACCAGTAAAACCAGTTCATTAATGGTGCAGTGCAATGGTGGTTTATTAACGGTGAAACTACTGAGAAAGCAAAAAACTAATCTGAGCATTCAGTCTGAAAATAAAGATCTGAGAGCAAGGGACAGATTTTGAAGACCCATGGCCATATAACATACTCCTTTCTTTATGGCTGGCGGGGGGAGCCCAACCCATTAATCTGATTACATTGGTAGCTAGTAGTGTGTTGTGACACATGTTAGAGGGTAGAGTAGTATGGTTGGATGAGGTATTTTAGAGTAGGCTAGAACTGGTGGGTAGAGTCAGGTAGAGTTTTGGGTCAGGCGGAGTAGAGCAAAACAGGGTATGGTTAGGTTTGGGTGGGTATGGTATAATATAGTTAGTTTGGGTAGTGTACAGTAGGGTTGGCTCAGGTACAGTAGGGTAGGGTTAGGTCAGGTATAGTGTGGTAGAAGTTGGACAGGTAGACTTGGGTCAGGTCAAAAAGACTAGGAATAGAGAAGATCAGACGCGGGTGGGTAGAATAGTAAGGTTGGCTGGGGTCGGGTAGAGTTGAGTAAGGTCACCTGTTTGTAGCAGCATTCAAAACTTCAACCTGAAAACTGACTCCAGTTTGAATTTATTTTGTGCTGAAAAGGCAGTTTTGTTGTAAAGACCAACAGTCACTAAATCTGATAAATGTTATAAACATATTAAAATATATGAATGGTAGGGTGGAGTTGGGTCAGGTCAGGTAGAGTAGGGTAGATGTGGGTTAGTTTGGGTCCTTATACTGGTACAACTGTTTGTCACTTCAAAACCTTGATCCTGCAGACTGATTCCAGCTTGGATTCGTTTTGTGCTAACTCAGTAGTTCTGTCGTTAATAATCCTTCGTACTGGACCACTCAATCAGACAAATCTCAAAATTAAAAAATCCAATGTGCTTCAGAACAATCCAACACCGATGAGAGGGGAGTGTTAGGATCAGTGATGGGAGGGCAGGATGGTGGAGGAGGGGAACCAATCACAGGGCAGGAGGAGTAATGAGTCAGAGTTAGACACCTGAGATGGTCGAACCCCACGTAAGTATGGATAAGATGGCTTCTGTGCAGCAGAACAGAGAAATGAATCATGAGAATCCAAAGCGTGATGAAGCTCCTGTCAAATAACCTGCAAGCTGGAACTCAACCGCAGAAAACGCGACTTTTCTCCTCCTAGCACACTTCTCAAGGTTTGAAACTCTCGGTGTCATAATTGATACTGATGGTAGACAAAACTACAAAAAGAACACCTAGTTTATAAAACAACTCATTTTTCTCATTTAAACTGGGAACACACAGGAAGAAGTTTAAAGTAAGGGTTGACTTGGCGGCACACAGTTAGATTTTTGATGGTGATTTTTGGTGTTCAGCTCAAACTGCAGGATCACACAGATTTCTCCACATTCCAACAGTAAAACATTAAGCATCTATTGGCATTGTGAAAGAGAGAAGAGATTGTAAACCTAAATTCTTGCACACTACAAGATAACACCAACCAACTGCATTGCTAACCTGGCCTGGTTGTCACAGACCAGTTCAGAATGTCCACCACTTTTAAATCATTGTTCATGGACAAATCACTGTTAACCAAGGTTATATATGTTGTGTGTTCCCAGTTTTGGAAGCTGTGTGGTGATGTTTGATGGTTCGCAGCGTTGCCCACCTCCTCCCTGGCAGAGATGGTGGAGGCTGGCGTGTTGGGCAGCGAGCTGGGTGAGGTGGTGGTGCCCATGCCGGAGCTCGGCGAGTCTCCGTCCCCGGCAACATCGTGGATTTCCTTCGCCAGGATGGCCAGATCTTTGGCCAGGTCCTGACTGAGCCTGCAGGGGACACACAGAGAAAAGGTTAACATGAAGGTTTGGACCCACCATGAAAGAAAGACCAACCAATAGCCATTAGACAGATCTGAGTTTGGTTACTCTATGAATGAAAAGTAAGCATGGATTTTTTTTACTTGGCGATCTCGGCGCTGTGCGTAGACCAGTTTTGGTAGGGGTCGACCTCGTTCTGGTCGTCCTCTTCCTCCGTCTCCAGGGAGACAGACTTGGATCGGGTGGCAGCTGTCCGGTGGCTGCGTCGCGTCTGGGCAGATGTGGTGGGATGGGAGGAGAGTCTGGCTTTGGGAGTCCCAGCATTCATCTCGTATTCTTCTTCAGAAGATGAGAAGTCTGAGCCCTTCTGCCTGCGACGGGAACCTGTAAATATTAAGATCAATTTTACTCAAGGGTTAGGAACCATTCAGCTGCATTAAATAAAAATCAAAGACCACAAAACAATTTAGGAAATAAGTCAACTACAAGTCCCAGAGAGCATTGCTACAATAAACATCCAATCAGAGAGCTTCAGACTCTGTTGCCTTGCAGGTAGATATATAGATTCAGATATAGGAAATGCATAAATACAAATTTTGGATTTTGAATGAATTCAGCAGTGGACTTTAAAATTTTGTTCTGAATGTGATACAACTCTGATGTCACAGCTCTGGATTGAGACATCTCCTTAGCAACGGCTGCTGAGGCTAGAGATTGTTCAAAGCACCAACAGAGAATTTAGCCAAAGAATCCACAATGCCATAATATTGCTTTGGCATTTGCCCTCAGTTACAGCCAGGACATGGATTTATGCATTGAAGCACATCTTAATTCCAAACATGACAGAGAATGATGCTGTGAAGTTGTGTTTCCATGGTAACAGCACCAGAATCCTGTGGCTCAACAACAGTAACTCACCAGGGACAGAAATCTGATGTGATTCACAATGACAGTAAAAGGGCAGACTTCCACCGACAGATTACTAAAACAAAGCCTGGTTTAAATTAATCTCTAACGTAGTTAAATATTGTGTTGAATGATCTGGGTTTAGCGGTCAGTGGTGGAGAGTCAATTTACTGCATAACAAATACACAGTATGTTCATTAGAGGGAATTACAATCTGGAAGGAAATTGGCAATTCTTAAGGATTAGGACTAGGCATTGAGACTCGTTACTTTTTTACCTACCGAAATATGTTCATATCTGTCTGGTCAGGTTGTTTATCTTGTTTACTTTTGCTTTGATCAACTAGTTCCTTATTTAAATAATAATTTCTCCAGCTTTTGACTTTGCTAGACAACGTTCTTGTTGTTCATATTGTGCAAAGTAAATGGCAACCCACATTGGCGGCCAGTCAGCTGAATTCCGTAGCACACACTGGACGTGCCATACGGACAGAAGTAGAAGTCAAGGTAAAGCATCTGGGATGTGCTGTTCCCGAGAGCAAATATGGTTGCTTTCTGAAAAGCTGATGTGCACTTGGCTCACATAAACCCACAATGCCACCGGTGTGCAGGCTTACACAGAAAACAGTGGGTGCACATGGGTGCTTAAGGTATTATAAATATTTTGGTATTTCTTTGGTATTGGTGCTGAAACTCACAAATGTGATAGCAAGCTAAATTTGCTAATTTTGAAAGCGGCACTGCAAAGTTAAAGACCAACAATTAGCTGGTGTACCAGTTTTCAGCAAAGACCACGGTGTCTTTGAGTTTTGATTTTGAGTTTGTTTGAAATTTTGCAGTGCTGTGATTTGATTAAAACTGATCAACCCATCAAAGGATCCAAAGAACTTAAAGCTAATCATCTTTGAGAGGGGCGAGACCACAAACCTCTATTCCTCATCCTAGACAATCAAAAATTACATTGGACTGATGTTGAGGAGTTTAAGGGTCAAATCCTCGATGCCCAGACATCAAGATACTTTATGATAAAAAATTATTTATAAAAAAAAGTATTTATTTCTACATTTTGAAAACAAAAATCTGAACAGGTCTCACCGGCGCTGGGGTACTTGGCTCCGCTGGACCGGGTACGGGTCAGTGGTTGCTTACCCAGAGCTCCGCCCCCTTTGCTAGCTGCCTGGCGGGCGTCGCCCACAGATGTCTTCCTGGTAGTGACAACTGACTCAGGGTTCCGATTAGAGAAACCAGACCGGCCTGTGGAGGACGTCTCGTTGTCGCTGGGAGCTGTGAAGGAGCCGGTCCTCTTCCTGGGCATCGCTAAGATGTCCAGCCTGGACAGCTTCTTCCCCTCGGCAGATACTTTGGCTGGCGCAGTGATATGGTCAGAATTCTGAGAGCCTCGGTCAGTCTCAGCACCTTCATTGTCTGAGGCATCACCCAGGCGTGCTCGACGAAGCATGGATGCCCGGGTTGGCCGGGGTGCTGACAGGCTGTTGGAACGTGTCAGAACCTGCTGACTTGCCGTCTTGGGCGTCTTTCCATTGTCTTCTTTCTGAAGAGGGGTGATGAGTTTCTTGCTACGGCTGGATGGACGGGAAATTTCATGGTCAGATGATGTCGTTTCGGTCCAGTGTGGACCAGAACCCTGCTGGCCCTCTGACAGATCCAGAGATCCGCGGTTTCCTGCACTGCGGCGCATCTGGAAGCGCTTTGCTGCCTCTGCCTTGCTCGATGCGTCTGTTGGCACCTGGTTTCGTCGTTTCTCAGAAAGCCGTTCACGGGCTGTGAGTTGACGTCCCTTCTCTTGGATGGACGGGCTGGAAGAGGACTTCTCCTTTTGGAGGCTGCTGATGGCGGGACGCTTTTTTGAAACAGAGCTGGCTGGAGCATTTTTACTACTCACCTGGCTCACGGTGCTCGCCGTGTCCACGTCCGACTCACCAGAAAGTGAGTCGTCCATGTGGGTGGAGGAGCCTCCTTTCTTTGAACTACGACCGGAGCCAGATGAGGGGAACTTGGTGTCCAAAGAAGACAGAGTTCCCTCAGTCTCCTGAAGAAAGGACTGCATGTCCTGGATGTTCTCCCTCCTCTGCTCCATATCACTGATGGACGGGTGGCTGGAGATGTGGGGGAGCTTCTTCATCTGGATGGTGTCGCTGGGCCGTTCTTTGGTGAAGCTCTCCTGCCGGACAATCGATGACATGCAGCTGTCTTTAGTGGGGACAGAATCCTTGTCCTGCGTTTGGAGGTTTGGAGCAGAGCTGTTGGGTTTGACTCCTCTCCTCCTGGGTTCATGTCCGCTCAGGTGTCGAATCAGGATGGTTGTAGGGGGAGTTTTTACTGGGGGGTCGTGTGTCCTCTCAGACTGTACTGGACTCTGGGCCTGGTCAGGTTTGCCTGGACTGTCTTCGGAACCAATGTAGAAAGAGGTGGATTTGGTGGAGGGAGACACTTTCTCTGAACCCTTGAACTGAGGACCAGCTCCCCCTGGGGACTTCTTTGTTTTCTCCAGAACAGGTCCGTCATCTGAGCGGCTGGCGTCACTCAGACTATCTGGGTCCACATCATCCTGAACAGAAAGGCACTGGGGGGAGTCCTGTTGGCGGGGAGGACCGGAGACTCTGTCTAGAGGTTCCAGGCTTTGGTAAGGTTCATGGCGAATCAGGATACTCGGGGGAACACTATCTAGCTTTTCGGGAGGAACCTGGGGCAGCAGCCTTCTTGTTCTGGAGCTGTGGCTAGACTCCGACTCAGAGTTATCGTAACTGTAATTTCCCATCGACCGGCTCATGAGGCGCAAATCTACAAAAACAATTCAAGTTATCTCAACTTTCATATAAATGTCTTAAATTTCATTTAAGAAGTATTATATTTTGCAAAATAGATGTTTCAAGGCTCAGTCCTCAACTTTCCCACCCCAAAACATAAAATCATAGTAGTTCACATGAGGTGCTTTCTAACATTGACCATGTGTGGTGTCGTCTGTGTCGAATTTGCTGAGAAGAAAGTTAAAAAGTCCTTTTTATTTCTTCCTCACTTCTTAGGACACAAATCTAGCGTTACTCTCATTATGTATCTGGATGTCTTAAGTTTATCAGAAAGTACTAATGTTAATTCATGTGTAAATGCACACAGAACACACTAAAATCAGGATGCGATTGGATGAGCCAGAGCACATTAGGTGGTCCGATCCCAATGCAGGCAAAATTGAAAAGAGCACTAATTAATATCAGGTGTAAATGCAGAGGCCTGTGATCAGACGTCATTATCCAGATAACGTACTCAGATACAGTTCGTATGTTAATACAAGGTGGAAATGGGGTCAAACATTGTGTGGGTTTGATACCCTGCTCTTCTTAACACATTACGTTAACACATATTTTCTGACAAATTGCACAGACAGAATTTCAGCAGCACCTTCGAGACATTCTCCTTGAGGTGGAGTGGAACCAGGTTCAGCATAGCTGTCTGCCAGACTGGCCCAACGGGAAACCCATTTGGGTCCTTCGAGACCTGCTGCATGAGCAGGTGGAACCTAAACAACAAAACAACATGATGAGCGACATTACCAGACAAAGGGACCAAAGAGTCTGACAAGACTTGACAGAGTTTGTAACAGGAGAAACTGAGGGAATACCAAAACTAGTCCTCATGCACTGGGATCAGAACATGCTACTCAGGTGTTTTATCCAGGTTCTGATACAGTTTTTCAGTCGTTTACCTGTATGGGGCCTGTTGGGGGACCGCTGATAGCAGCTGGGATAAAGCCATGCAACGGGTCCACATTGCTACCATCGCTAGGCAGGTTAGCTTGCTCATCCTTGCCATCATTTATTACAGGTCTATACACTCCTGTGTTCACACCACTGTACTCTGGAGAGTCGAGGACACCAAACACCTGTCAGAGCACAGGGCATGCATGAGGAGGGGGGGCAGGATCATGGCAACAGAAAGGAGCAAGAAGGACAAGAGGTTTCATGCATCCCTAAAGTGATTTAAAACACACTGTTTCCTTAAGCACGTCTCATATGAAAAAAGTTCCAGTTCTCAGATATATTGAACACTGACATTGAAAAGCAAGCACTGTTGCAACAGTAAAGAGAAAACAGCACATGCAGATGAAGTAGCTAAGTGCCACGTCTATAACAATAGAACAGTAGTGCCTCCATACGTGGGAATTTCTGTAAGAAAATAATCTGTTGTCTCTCTCTCAATGCGGAGCTTCTTATACCGGTTTATTGACCAAGTGCAGTTTTACGTGACTAGTTTTCTATTTTGGCCACTGGAGTCATTTCTCAGGAAGTTGTTGCACTTCTACAGTAAAGATTTTCTCTACCCACCGCTGTTCAGAACTCTAAAGGGATTTTTTAAATCAGCAGTTTGAACCATGATTTTATGCTTCACACAAGAATCTGTGCAGCGTCACGAGCTACAAACAGTCAGGGTGAACTTTATGGTCACTGTGAGGTTACCTGATCGATCATGTTGCGAGCCTCCTCCACCTCTTTGTCCTGAGACTCTGTCTCGATGGTATAGGTCCCAGCATCGCTCAGGCTGTCGTCCTCCTCGTTCCTCATCATCCTATGGGAACATTTGGGATCTCCTGCGCGGACGCTCAGGGGCACCATGGGGGACATGGGGGGCCCAGAAGAGTGGACCGAAGAGGCGGTCTGGCCAGCAGTGTTGGTGGGGATTGAGGATTTTAAGACTGCTGGAGGCTGTAAAGGGGAGGTGGGGTAGGACACTGAGGAAGGTGCTGTAGGTTCTTGGGGGGAGGGAATTCTTGCATGGAGAGGTGACACCATCACTGGCGGTGCAGACATTGGGGGAGGGGACAGCTTGTCCCTCGTTGGGGAGGAATCCTGTTGAGCAGAATCCTTCAGGAATTCAGCAGTGAACTCCTGGGCAAGCTTGGACTTCTTGCCGACGCTGCCAAAGGGTCTGATGATGATGCCCGATGAGGAGCGCGAGGAGGAACCAGAGGAGGCAACCTCCCCCTCCGTCTTCTCCCTCTTCAGAGAGCTTGACCTCTGGGGGCCGCTGTGGCCCTGAACCTTCAGAGGAACAGTCACCTGCTGGGTGGGAGGGATGTGGCCATGAACAGACGCCGGCCTCTCACCGCCTTTCCGCCGCTCCAGCTTGGCCTTCAGGGCAGAGTACGAGTCAGCGTGCGCGGGATTGTGCGTGAAGGACTGCGACCGCTTTTTGCGTGGGTTGTCGTCGAAGAACTCAATGATGAAGGCCTGTTGGGTGAGGTGCTCTGGGGGGCCCTGCTTGGGTGTTTCTGTGGTGGGGGACTGAGCCTGAGGAGGACTCTGGGACAGGGGCCGCTCCGGGGCCACAGGTGAGGCTGGGGCCAGTGCAGGTGGAGAGTACTGCAGCGGCTGGTGGAGCTTCTGTGTTGGAGCAGGCGGCTGGCAGTGTATAGACTGACCTGACTGAACCGTCTGCTGCGACGCTTCAGACTGCTCTGATTGGATGGAGTGGTGAGACTGGACAAAGTGTTGGGATTTACTCCTTCCTTTGAGAACCGGGTCCTCTGAGTCACTCTGGGTTCCATCCTCATGATGGTGACCTGACAACCAGAATAAAAACATTAAACAGATGGATGTCATATTAACAAATCAGACTAAGGGTCTCTAAACATGTTGACTGGAACAAGCTGTAGCTTAGCTTTACATCACCGACATGCACCAAGCAGGGAAGCGCTGGGACATTCAAAATCCCTCAGAAAAGAAGATGGGTAAGAGCCAGACCATCAAGAAAGGTTTGGGCATTGTTCATCACCAGTTGCTTTCAGGTCTGATTTGTCACCAACAAACAAGCTCAAAGCTGAAGCCTTGACCTGTAAAATCTGAGCGCCCATGGCTGCGTTGCCATAAGGAAACACTGGATTACACCAGCGCAGGTGATTCTGCCACTGATCCTGTGTGGAGCCTAACAGTGTCAAGTCCTGCTAGTGTTCCCAATAGGCTACAATATTCTTTTAAATCACGATGTCATGATGGTAGATGGCTCAGTGGCCCAACCCTAACATTCACCATCATTAGTCATCACCAGTCAGCAGGGTGAAGCAGAAAGAAGACTAAAGCAGTAATAACTTAACGCTGACTGTGGACCATCTCTCTGCAGTAAGTTGCAAGACTCTGCAAGTGATTTTGCAAGTGAAATTATCAGCTGCCTGACGGAAGGATCCCTCTAAAATGACTCTATTACGTCAAGAATAACCATCAGAGAAGTAAACAGGATTCAAAGTGAGTCCAACATTAAAAACATGGGATGGTCCTTTAATGAGACCAGGTAAGACTCTGACCTTTGAGGGTCTTGATGTTCATGGCGAGGTCACTCTTGGTGCTGTAAACATCTTCACACATTGGACGCCTTCTCATCATGGTGACATCACTGTGGACCAGCCAATCAGCCACCTTGCTCTCTGCTGACATCACCTCCGCAGGCGTGGCTGTTGTGATGTTGGTCTTGGAAGCCTGCTGCTTCCTCTGTCGGGTGGAGAACTTGGTGACATGGTCTTTGATCTTGATCTTACCGGGCATGCAGTCGTCAAACTCGATGGTGAAGGAGGCGTGGCTCTGAAGGGTGGGAGGGGAGGGCAGGGCTGGGGGCGTGTCCGTGTCCTTGGTGGGGATTTCGTGAAGCTCCGCCCCCGAGGTTTTGGGGTGCTGGAAGTCCTTCGTGGGGATCTCGAAGTAGCTCGGTTCACGATGGTACGAAGGGAAGATGGTCTTTTGTTGAGAGTCTAACAGAGATCCAGAAAAGTCCGGATCCAGAGACGAAGCGTCTTTCTGGACTTCTGAGAGAAACAGAAATGTTAAAAAACAAACAAACACCATTTTATAATAATTATAATAATAGAACACGGGTACTACTTCTAATGCTTACTACTAATAAGGCTCAAGAAATACATTTAAAATCCTACATGACATTAACGCTACTGTTTGTCTTTCAATAATATTGTTGTCAGTTTTACTTTTAGTAAAAATAAAGTTTCTCTTCATTGTAATTTTGTTGCAAAATGTTTCTATATGTTATTTTTTACCAATAACAGCAAACTGAACCCTGTTAAAAGATGTGACGACATATGAAACTAATGTTTACTTTTTCTATTTTTAATAAACTCTTTAAAATCTCTCGAAAATTACATTGGCATTATATTTTAAACATTTGAAATTTAATCTGCAATTTTCATGACTCTGTTTGTGTTTTTTAATTTCCATAAATAAGACTTGGTTCTACCTTCTATTTATATTTTTCCCACTATTGTCATGATAAATGTTAAATCAAATTTATTTTGGTTTATAAAGTTTTAGAAAGAACAAAATCATAAACTTTATTTATGTATAAGAAACGTACACAACTGGAAACAAGTTGAAAGAAAGAGGAATTTCAATAATAATAATAATAATAACTACTATGCAAACCAAGTGCATTCAGTTCTTATTTACACACATTAAATGTTTCTCATATTGTTTTTTTAAAGTCTGTTACCATCACATATTTGATAATATTATCTCAATATTACAGTTTTCAGCAAATAATCCTCATGTTTCTTATCTCAAAATAGGAATTTAAATACAACAGATGTGAAGATATCAGTCTGTGTCATGTTACCTTCAGCTGGACTTTAACGGACACGGCAGACCGCCATATTTCTGTAGTTTTTACCTGCATGAGGCTCATCGCTGGTCTGAACTTTACTCCCATAATCCTCCTCCCCCCACCAGGACGGCTGGCCGTACAGTGGAGTGGGCCGACAGCCTGGAGCCTCTGTAACACGTGTTCAGGACTCAGCTTAACTGACACACAGCTATGAGGATTGAATATGATGATGGCTCTTTTCTCAGAGAAGAGTTTCATCGTTAGTTATAAATCCTCAGGTGACATCACAGTCGATTAGTCGTGGGGGCAATATCAACCTGCACAACATGATTGTGTTGGTGAATGTGTCCATTTGACTTACATCACTAAGAAACTACATGATATTATTATTATATCATATAATCTATAAACCATCGTGACACTGTAAACATCTGATGTCACAGCACAGGAGAAGCCTTTCAGAATAAAAGAATCGATCATGTTTATTGTACTCTTACTGCTTGTCACGCTGCTCCAACATCCTACAAGCACTCCGTACTGCAGTATGCCTCGTAGTATTATTGGGTATTACTCGCAGTATTACTGACGTACCCTGCGTCAGACTCTTGGCACTCGGGGTTTTTTCGGCTCTCGTTCGATCCTCCAGCTCCGTCTTCTTCCCCTCGGAAGCCTTCAGACTCATGTGCAGCTGATGGCTGTACTTCTCATGCTGAAACAACAGGAGGCGCTGTTCAGTGAAAGAACAGAGAGGACAGCGAGGGCAGAGGGAGCGTTCACTGAGACGCTCGCGTTACACTCACAACCGTCCCCCGTACAACAGGTAGGAACCAAAGTTACTCTCAGGCAGGCGCACATGAAGAAGCACCTTTAATGTTACTCGTGTAAATATTGAAATAAAAATAACATAAAAATAAGGAGCCAACGCAGAGAAGCTCACGCACACCCACACACACTGACCTTCAGAGCCTCCTCTGGGACTTTGTGTTGACTTTTCTCCAGAACGTAGATGTGAGACTGTGGAGAGGCGGTTAAGAAATATACTGAGATCATCAAACAGACACACACACACACACAGCCTGGTACATCTATACTTGTGAAGACTCTCGTTGACATAATGCATTCACCAGCTCCTAATCCTGACCCTAAAACCAAGTCTGAACCCTCAAACAGCCTGTTTGAAAGTGAGGACCGGCCAGAATGTCCTCCCTTTCTGAGGTCTAAAACGCACATTGGTCCTCACAAAGAGGGCTGTACAAGTACACACACATACGTGAAGGATATCGTATCCGAAGCGGATGATGTCGGACAGTTTGAGGGTGATGTAGGTCTGATCAGGAATCCTCAGGTCGTTCACAAACGTCTGCACGAAATAAACAACACAAAATACATTCAGTCATATTCATTCTATATACATATATAGAGTATATACTGTATACTGTATACATATGTACATATACTGTATATATACAAATATATATATATATATACAGACAATCTGTATACAGACAGCTGATTGTCTGTACAGCAGACAGGTGTGTCTCACCCCGTTCAGGCTGCCCAGGTCTTTCACCAAGTGTTCGTCAGTGGTCGGGTTGTAGTTGATGACGGCGTGCTGTTTGTCGACACTGCGAGACTTTCAGAACAAAGAAGAGACGTCAGTCTTTAACTCCAGACCTCAGACCTGCACAGACTTCAGACCTGCACAGACCTCAGATCTGCTCAGACCTGCACAGGCCTGCTCAGACCTGCGCAGGCCTGCACAGACCTGAGCAGACCTGAGGTCTGTGGAACGCAGCCTGAGGTCATTAACAATAAGAAACAGAGCCTTTATGGATCCTAAAAGCTGCCTCTGCGTGCTCTGCAGACTGCTGACAACTTTCACACTCCACTTCTGCTTCTGGTCGATCTGATCGATCGCTGGTTCAGACTCGTTTGGCTCATCAGTTACATGACTGAGGCTTTACGCTCTGCAGCGACCCTGTTGCTGTGACATCGTGACATCCACCTGCTGAAGCCCCAGAACAGCGTTCAGAGGAAAACATGATTAAGAGTGAGGAACAGCAGGGCGTTCCCGTTACTGCCCCCAGCTGGGGGTGCTTTGGTTGCTATGATACGAAATTTTCGCTGAAGGAAGGGTTACTGGGGCAACTACAACATTCATCTAGTACACCTGTGAGCAATAGCAAGGTCTCCACAGGTAGCAACACCTCAGCCAACCCCTCTAGACCACCTGCT